>JADDOH010012295.1:0-109355 GCA_016648135.1 Agrypnia vestita
AAAAAAATTACGAGCAAGGTTAAAAAATCTTTATTATCTATGTCTTTAAAGAAAATTCGATTTCAATCCGGAGGCAGATAAACTTATTAATATCCCACACAGGTTATTTTGAGACCATTTAGCATCTTTTTGTTGCTGTGCCCCTTAAAAAGGTAAAAAATAAATGCCTACCCTAATATACTACATCACTCAATAAATCCCTGATCTGACACATATATGGCAACCATATATACCAACCTTCAAATGATACGTATCAAAATTTCATGACATTCTCACAGTTTACAGATTACAGTGGTTTTTGTGACCCCAGTTTTATAATTTTCAAAACAACTTATAAAAAAGAATTTCGTGTTTAAACGTAGATTTTTGATGGAAAAAAATACTGTAAGGCTTAATAATAATAAATTAATAAAATAAGTGGCTTGATAATCGTTATGGAGACTCTGCACCAGGGAAATCAACTATTATTGACTGGTGTGCTGAATGTAAACGCGGTCGTACAAACACCGATAATGGTTAACGTTCTGGTCGCCCAAAATCGGCAGTTGTTCCGGAAAACATAAAAAAATAGTTTTGAAAGACCGTAAAGTTAAGTTAAAGTTAGTTAGAGATAGCTGACACTTTAAATATATCAGAAGGTAGTGTTTTTACAATTTTACATGAAAATTTGAGTATGCGTGTGTCGCTTTTGAAGTGGGTGCCGCGTTTGCTCACACCGGATCAAAAGCAACAACGCGTCGACTATTCAAAGCGCTGTTAAAAAGGGTTTTTTGCATCGGTATGTGGTGGATAAAACGTAGATCCATTACTATACACCTGAATCAAAAAGATCCTCAGCTGAGTGGACAGCAGCTGATGAAATTCGTCTAAAGCGACCAAAATCTCAAAACCCAGCTGGCATGGTTATGGCATCCGTACTTTGGGACGCGCGTGGTATTTTATTCGCCGACTATCTTGAGAAAGGCAAAACTATCAATAGCAAATACTAAATGGCATATTGGATCGATTGAGTTAAGAAAATGATATTAAGAATTATCAAGAACAATTAAGAAAAAACGCCCTCACATGCAAAAGAAAACGTGCTGTTCCACCAAGACAATGCCCCGTATATCAAGTCGATGAAAAAGATGGTTAAATCAAATGAGTTATGCTTCGAATTGCTTCCTCACCCATTTTCGGCTTCGGATTGCCGCAACTGAAGCCTATTTTGAGAGCAAAGACAGATTGTTTTACAAAAAAGGCATCGAAAAGATTAAAGGAGCGTTGAAATGAATGTAGGTACATATCACTGTTGAAGGAGAGTATGTTGATGAATAAAGTCGAATTTCAAAAAATTTTTTTTTTTAGTTAGACCGGAGACTTATTGAGTGATGTGATATATCACATTTAAAAAATTGAATGCCTGCCTGTTCCGTAAGTATTTCTACAAATTTTGATGGATCTAAAACGAATTTTGCATAGTTAATACGCAAAATTCTACGCAAAACATAGGCATCATCCAATCTTCCACTGCAACTCGTACCAAATTTTGCACAATTACTCTTTATGACTGTCCGCAATACATAAACATCTCACCCTACCCCTGCCTGAATCTTAGCAAGTTTTACATCGTTATTCTTTAATTTTTTAAAAAATAGTTTTCAATTTATGATGACATTATTAATTAATTAAAGTCAAATTCAACTCTATTTACACCCCTTTATTAGATTTATATGTATAAAATAAATCTACAATCTAAGGTTTGCAAGGTTTGAATCATTTTGTTTGACTGAAAATACAAACTGTGATGTCGCTTATCTCTTTAAATGTTGACATTTCACCCATAATGTAAAAAATATTTTCCATTTAAAATTAATTGAAGAAGAATCTCCCAATGTTTCTGCTACTAGCCACGAGACTATTTTTATTTACACAGGGTGGTAATCAAATTTTTGGGATAGATTTTCTGTATATCTTTGTAATTGATTAATCATATTTACATTTAATACCTATATAATTATTCTATGTCTAAATATAATAATTTCGTTGTCTGTCTGTTTGCCTGTCTGTCTGTCCCCGCAACTTCGTGTAAAGTCCGTAATTCGTTCAAATTCACGGCGAAAAAAACAAATCAAACGGCCCCGAGATGGGGCTTGAACCCCGGGCCAGCACACCCGAAGGCGACTACCGCTGCCTCTCCGCGGACCGCCAAAAAGATAGCATAAATATATACTAGAGATATAATATTTTACTAAAGATAGCATAAATATATAGCAAAGACGCGAATCTATGCTCCGTCATTTTTGACGGCTAACATCTAATTATTAAATAACTCTCTCTTGTCACCCGGTGGAAACCGCGTGCCGTCCACATCAGATTTTTCACGGTGTTCGCTTAAGGGCCATTCAGAAGAGGATATACCGAGATGTTGAAGCAATTATCGATGTTACCTGTGAAGAAGGAGTTCTCGCCCGGTCCTTGGCTACAATTAGCGGAGGTCAGCCATGGATCTGAACCGAAGTAAAGGATTGTTAATTACCGAGCCGTGTTGTAGAAGTTATATCCTCTCCCCGCATACATAAAGGACTCATCTGAGAAGTCAATCGGATATAAATCGTTTGTATTTTTTTATGCTGTCTATTTATGTGTCTAATCTCTCACTATGCGACTGTGATTTATTAATATTGATCTTTTTTGCACGCCTCAACGATTATATCTGAGATTTTTTGTCTGTTTGGTATCCGCCATTTCAGTGATTCTCAAATCTACATTTAAAACAAATCAAGAATGAAAAAGGTCTATGGCAGATTTTCGTTTTGATTTACTATATAAAATATTGTACTTTTTAATATTTGTTATACTAAATACTATTCTAAAATGCTTGACTTTTGAAAATATATGCCTGCAGAGAATTTTTTCGTAAAATAATCGAAAGTAGAGAACAATCAACGATATTATCGATGGTTGATTTTGGAGTTAATATTGTTCACGATGATCATTAAATAGAGGGAGAATATAAACTTTGTTTTCTGTACTTTAGTTTAATTATACTTTTTATATTTTACTACTCGAATTTCGAGAGTGGATGAGAAATTCTGAAATTCGAGTAGTGAAATACAATTAAACTGAAGTAGACATAGTATAGGTTGTGTTTTACGTCTATTTAATGAAAAACTTTCAACGATTTGGTACTAGTTATTGGAGGATTGAGGGAATATCTTAATTAGTGTATATTATAGATATCTCACAGAGACGAAACTGAATTAATTATGGGAAAGTAGGTATAGAAGTCATTTGGGTGTAACAGGACTTATGACCTGTCTTTTGGTAGGCTTAAGTGATCACTTTACACAATTGTAACATTCACCATTTCCACCCATGATAGAATATACCATGCTTATTCATTTTTTGGAAGTTGTATATATGTTCAAATTGCGTGAAGCTTTCATATATGAGTTGTAAGCGCCTTTTTCCATGCGGCCTGTACAAAGCCATTTTCATTCCCCTAAATCCCCACAGATGTCGCTAATGAGAAAATCTACAATTGATTTTACGGAATTTAGGGAGCGATATACTTTTATTATCTTAATTTATTTATTTTTCACAGTACATTATTTTTTGACAAAAATTGACCAACAATGTCCTGCGTGGTTGATGGGTGGTATCGAGAAAAATATTGTTGTTTCAAGAGCAGTAATGTTCGAAATTCGTATTTATTAGGTATCTAAAATCTACTCTTTTGTATTAAGGTTTAAAAAAATGTCATTAATATTCGGTATTCGTTAATCTTGAACTTACCAGACATTTAATTGAAGATTTTTTTATTTGTACAATACATATATATTTTTAAAACATATTTATTTGTGACACTGCAACTTTACATCAGAGTTTTATTAAATTTAAAACAAATCAGATGAATCAATCAGACAAATATTTTATTTTAAAAATAAATATATATATATATATATAATATATATATATAATATAACATTACATACAATTTATATAACTTTTATAGAAGATGTTCCAGATTAAATAAGAAATTAATTGATTTATCTGAGCATCATTTTTTTTATAACTTTAGTAAGCCAAAAAGTTCAATTACTGAAGCGAAACACCACAAAATCTCCCAGGCACATAAATTTATTGTGATCTCATCGAGAGTCAAACCTGGAACCTCGGTGTAGGTTGGTATGTGAGAAGTCAATGTCGTGTCCAGTGTGTCCACTAAGCTACGAAGGCTGCGTCATCTAGCGTGTTTTACAAAAAGTTTTTGGTATTAATTTTGTCTGCAGTGGATAGCTATTTGAATATGGAATAATAACCTTATCATTTATACAAAATTTCGTACATAACCTATGTATGTCTTAAATTTTTCGTAAACTTTAATGGTGACCTTGGAAAAATTTAAAAATATTTTTTAAATAGAAATATTTAAATAAAAGGTATTTTTTTATTTAAATATGTTTATCCTGTCAATTAAGTAATCATTAATCGATTTAGAATAAAATTTGCTATAAATTTAGCCAACGATGACAAAGAAATGCAGAAGTGTCAGAAAAGCAGTATAGTGTGCAATATGTGCGCGGGCACCTTGGCCGTTGTTGAAGGGATGCTGCGCCGGCCAGGGCGGGCGGAGGAGAAGGGGAAGGGAAAGGTTGGCCATTAGTCCAGCTAATAACAGAGCGGCGCCTCTCAGTTTCACACCTTGGTCCAAACTCTACAGGGGCGGCGCATTTTTTAAAAAGATTTTTTATTTCAAATGTACACCTCGTGTCAGGTGGCACATTTATTTTAAGGTTACACAAATATATGGTAAATTAGATTTGCTATTTTTTTAAATCAAAAATCGCATTTATTCAATATTTTATTTTTTGCTGATTTTTCTTTATTTATGATTTTTTAAATATAAATGCATACCTGCATATGAATACGTGTCACATCAATATTTGTACTATATAAAAAATAAAAAAAAACATTATTATTGTGGAGCTGCAATTTCAGAACAAAGTTCTGTGAATTATTATCAAATTTATTAGTTTATTAGAAAAGACATACAGAAAAATCAAATTAACGAAAAAATATTTTAGCTGCTTCCGGGATTAGAACCAACGGACCTCCACTCTATCCGGGAATGGCGCGTTATCCAATTTCGCCACGACGAGGTCCGTTGCTTCGAGTCCCGGTAGCAGCTAAAATACTTCTTCGTTAATTTGATTTTTCTGTATGCCTTTTATAATTGATTAATAAATTTGTTAATATTTGTAAGTACTATTTTCAAACTGTGCCAAAATGCCTTTTCAATTATATGAATTAACTTGCTGGTCTAGAACGCGGCTCGAAATAGTGGCCACTGGATATCTTAACTAGCAGACCAACCATCTATTCTTTATGATAATTTAAATGAAAAATCTCCACAACCTTCAATGATATAAGCCAAATACTAACAAACTAGTTTATTAATAATTACTTAAGCATATTCTTAATTCTTAAGCTTAAAAAAACATATTCTTGAATAAGCGTTGAAGATCATTTTAAGATGTATCATTTTAAATGATCTTCAAAATGTATTCAATAAAACTATGTTTACTATACTTGAATCTCCTTTTTTTAGTAGATCTATTGATCTGTGCTGATGACGAGGTCCAGCTATCTCTCCATCTTTTCGGTGGTCTTCCCGGTAGACGTTGTCCAGAGGAGATTTCATCCGCTGCTATGCACGAATATGTCACTATCCATTCTGACTACGTGATCCTGCCAGAATCTTCTTCTGGGTCTACTTCATCGTGCTATGTCTCATCACCTTTATTTCAGTTTTTCTGAGGAGTCCTTTGGTGCGGACAGTGTCAGCCGCGTCTCTACAGCGTATGTCAATAGGTTGCACGCACGTCTTGTATATTTTGACCTTACTTTCAATATGCATATTTTTGGTTTTCCAGATCAAATTCTTGAGTCACCCTGATACGATGGACGCTCTGTTAATTTGCTCTCGGACTTCAGTATACAGATCGCTATGGCCTCAAATTTCTACACCTAAATATCTGAATCTCATGACTTGTTCTACAGGCTCACTATCAATACTCAGCTTACACCTTGTTGGTTATTTTGATATTGTCAAACTTTTGGTTTTGCTGAGTACTTGAGTACAATTATATATTTAAGTCCTTTTGTTAGTACATAATTAATTACGGGTATTTACACTCAAACCATGTTTCTTATATTTAAAAGAGTAAGTTAGTTTAATACTGCATCCGTCGATGAGAGGTTCTGTGTGAGTAGCGTAATGTATATTTAGTTTTATCAAATATATTTTGAAGATCGTTTAAAATGATTACAATATGATTCAATGATTTTTATGTTTTTCCCGTCAAATATGCCCCTATTACAAGTAGAACTTACCTAAAATGCCATTAAATAATTATTAATATATGTTAATGTACGAGACATCCAACTGATTATTAGATATAAGCTGCCCATTTGACTATACTAATCTATGATGCATACATACTAAACAATAGTTAATACTACCATAGAAAAAACATTATATTATTTTATGTTACATAATAAACACAAGAAAATAATTCATTCGGTTCTAAATTTTCAAATCTATTATAGACTTCACCGCCACCAACGACAAATTACAAAATGCTATGAAACGTACTGTAATGTGCCCCGTACGGGAGCTGAGACTTTAGTTTCCTTAAAAAAGATGCCCCAGAGTGAAATTGAATGAATGAATAAATCGTTTCGGAGGCTTCTCGCGGCTGATAAACTGTTTTAGAAAATTTCATAACGTGTAATATATTAGGTATACATGTAAAATCATTATTGAGAGCATTTAGTATATTTCTAGACACACGGGCCATATACATGAAACGATTGACAGTTTCAGCAAATTTTATTGGACTTTGATTTCATTGGGTGAGGAAGTGTTAAATTATTATAGGTTATATTAAAATAATATTAAGAGTGTTTAGTGCACGAAAAATATATTATATGTAGGCGTGATATAAAACATGTATCTGAGACATGTAGACATAAATTAAAATTGAGTTCAATTTATATAGGATATTTAAGAACACATTCATATTTGTGAAGTTGTAATTTTTCAGAACAAAGTTCTGTGAAATTTTTAAATGAAATAATCAATTATAAAGACATACAGAAAAATCAAATTCACGAAAAAATATTAGGTTACTACTGGGATTCGAACCCAGGTCAGCTCCTTTCCGGGGCCGGTGCTCTGACCACTAAGCTATAGCAACCCTCTATGTTTCCGTGAATATATCCACCTTATATGTAGTTCTTATTTTTATTTTTGTCCATAGAAAAAAAAAGGATGTGACCTGGGTTCGAATCCCAGTAGTAACCTAATAATATTTTTTCATGAATTAGATTTTTCTGTACGTCTTTCTAATTGATTAATTAATTTGAATTTAATAAGTTCAATTTATTTAATTTTACACATTATTTCTAAAGTCTCTCTGAAAAGTATGTTTTGTAATGTGCTCTTTCCTATCTAAATATAATTATTTCATTGTCTGTCGGTCCGTTGTCGGTGATTTGCTGGAATTACACCTTTAGATAATTAGAGTGTAACACACAAACAGCACACGGATCAGACAACGCACAAGGGTCGCTCCTTCAAATTACACGATCTTGAGATTTTTATATTATTATTTTATTATATTTACTTTAAGCTTTAGTTGAACGAAGTCAATTTTAAAAATAAATTATCTATTCGAAAATTTACTGATTCAAAACCCTGCAATTATTATGTCCCGTGATTTTTCACTGTTTTTTTTAATAAATGGTGATACATTGTACTTCAATGAATGAACACTAGGAATCTCTATCAGTGTCACTAGGGACCTGGCGGGCTTCTGTATGTTAAAAAATATAAATAAATAAATAAATATAAAATTAACAAACACAGTGAAATAATTCATTCGATTCTAAATTCTCAAATCTATTACCGACTTCATCACGTACGTCGGCGGCTATAACCGCCACCAAAGACAAATTACAAAATGCTGTGAAACGTATTGTGATGCGCCCCGTACGGGAGCCGGGACTTAATTAGTTTCCTTAAAAAAATATGCCCCGGAGTGGAATCGAACGTGTGAATAAATCCCACACGAGCCGCCGCTGCCGCGGGCTGATGTAATTAGTCTGTCCATGTAATTATCGGCGGCGAGGCAGTAAATATGGCCCGACCAGGGGCGGCCCGCTCGGATTTATTTTCCAAATCGATTAACATTCACGCGGTCCGCCAACTATTGTCCGGAATTCAGACCGTTGCGCATAATTATGCTTACGTTTTTTTCCGCCTATTTTTGTAGATCGATTCTGCATGCAAATTCGCGTCTTGGCAGGCTTTTGACGGTCGCGCGAGATGCGGCACCACGCATCTTCCACGTGGCGACAAAACAATTCTACATCCCAATTATAATAATTTGGTTGTCTGTGCGTCTGTCCGTCCGTCTGTCAGTCTGTCTGTCCCCGCAACTTCGTGTAACGTCCGTTTTAAAAACTTCTTTTGAAAAAACTTTTTTTAAATTTTCGAAGGAAGCAAACATTATAATTAAATAAATAAAAATAACTTGGTTAAACACTACTTACATTTATTGTCGATTCCGACCAGGTTTCGCTATGACCGTAGCTTCTTCAGGGAGAATCTTAACTGACCGCAGTTAAGATTCTCCCTGAAGAAGCTACGGTCGTAGCGAAACCTGGTTGGAATCGTCAATAAATATAAGTGGCGTTTAACCAAGTTTGTTCTTTTTTTATAAATTAATAAATACTTATTCTTTGGGAACCGTAAAAGTACCGCAATTTTTGACGGGTTACAGCTAGTATTTATAAAAATCATTAAATTGATTAGACACGCAATCATGAATCGCTTTTAATGACTTATAAGAAATAAATAACTATATAGAAGATTAATAACTATATAACAAACAGCGGCCATATCACCAACCATTGAGTAACAGATCCAAAAATATGAATTTTTAAATATTTGTATAATTTTTGGGAATGTATAAATAATCACTTTAATCAACTTAAGATGGTCCTTATAATTTATCCATATACCGCTTTAAAAGTTCATTCAGTGAGAGTGTTGTATTTTGCCTTTATTGCCAGTAAGAAAATAGACGAAATAGCTTAATCGTATGAATATTTACGAGTACTACCAGCAAATATACGGATCACTGACGATCTCTTAACTATGGTTTCAGTTACTTTCAATACTGACATAAAGTAACATTTTTGATGATTAAATTGGCTGGAAGATATAAATATTGTTATCTTTACTTGAGTTTAACTGCAACTGTCCACTTTATTTAATGATCGTCACGAATAATCTCTACAACGTTAATGCGAAATCCATCAATAATATGAGATATTTAATGTTTAAGATTTGATACGTGAAGTAATAATGGTACAAATCCTTTTAGGTTTTTTTTTGCTTTTTATAATATGTTCGTTGGCTGACTTATTATATTAATAACTAGTCGTCTATACTAGCTGCTTGAATTTTTAAGTGAAGAATATGAATTTTTATTCAAGACTACATTGTTGCAGAACACCATAAAAATATGTCCTTCTCCTAGCGTACGAGTGCCCAATTAAAAAAATCACTTTAATCAGTTTTGAGTTAGCACCAATGCTGGATAAATAATTTTCAAGTCCATGAATTAATCGTGTCGTTTTTTTATCTATAAAAAAACAGTCCTTTTTAAAATAGGGATTCTACTGTTAAAATTTTGTGATTTTTTTCAATAATATGATTAACACATTATATTTTGCTCTATTCCCATTTTTTTAATTATTAAACTTCGTCTAACACTTTAATTTTCTTTTTTTAAATTATGATTACTTAAGAACAAATCTCAATGTTTGCTAAAAATCATCTAAGCCCAATGTTTAATTGTTTTTTAATTCATAATATTGTTTAAACATGATTTATGCTTTTTTGTTATCATAAAGAGAAATAAAAATTCTATTCAAGTAAATTAAAATAAAAGACATAAATTGTAATAGTAGTGAATAAAACGTAATAAATTAAATAACAATATTAAGTAAATATAACATATTAAGGTAAGTCTAACTTTAATTATATCTTGCGACTCAGCATTGAATCAATATTTAATTATTAATCAAGTAATAATTCAATGTTGGGACGCAGAATTATGTTACAGTTACTGAATTTTGCACGCAGATTTGTTCTTACGAAGGAATTGGTGAACTGCATTGTGTAGAGTAATCACTTAAGTCAGCTCATGCAGGTTGTAAGCCCTGGGTCGTCGTATAAAAAATACTTCCATACACATTTTTCATATAAATAGCTTCGTCTCTGTGAGATCTTGTGTCATCTTAATTGAGAATATCTCAGTTGCAGAAGTATGGATACAGTAGACTCGATTAACCGGACTAATTGTTGTCGTAAGGTATTCAACAACAAAAACAAATTAAACTTACCAACCAAAATCAATGTTTATTAAGTGTATTTCAAAATTGAATCAGCATTTTTCTTAATATCACTTATCGTGGAGTGTACCTACACAATATTTATTTAAACAATTTTTATTAATCAATTAGAAAAGACGTACAGAAAAAATCACATATTTTAAATGCCACCGGGACTCGAACCACGGACCTCCATTCTATTTTTCATTTGATTTTTTCTGTATGTCTTTCTAACTGATTAATAAAAATTGTTTAATAATTCACAGAACTTTGTTCTGAAATTGCAACTTCACAATAAGAATGTGTTCCCTTTAATACAATATTTATTTTATCTTTAAGCGATAATACCACCGTCTTACGCAATGATTGTACCTAACTGTCAAAAACAATAAGGAAACGCGTGGGCTGTGATCGCGCGGGGTGTAAACACAGTCGCGCCATGTCGGTGCACGCGCGGATTAAACTACCCACAAAGTTATTTGATCGCGGTTGACGTCCGGATAATCCGTATATCGGAGGTTTAGATAATCGGGTCTCTACCTTATTTTTAAATTGGCGAAATCGTAATATATTTTTGTCGCGATTAATGTTCAAGTGCTGATCGTAAAGCCATGTATTCACTAGGGGACAAATTGTCTCTCAACAGCACGCGCGGTATAGAGTCTACGTGACGTTGCAACGTCGTGCACTGTTCCGCGACCTCGCGCACGACATAGCGCGGCAATTCTACGTGCCGTGGCAACGTTGCCATGCGCACGGTACCCGAGCGTACTCACTGCAACATTCCGCGGAGCGTCAGTACCACGCGGTATGTTTACAAGTGAATACGCATGCGCTGTATCTGTCAAGATGACAATGCGGGGAAACGAAATCGTTCTCGAACTCATCGAGCTGTATCTATCGAAGATCGCATAGAATGTCCGTCCTTCTTTCTCTTTGCAGTAAATAATTTCGCATTCTCCTCTTACTTTTCGATAAACTCATTAACATAAACAGATACGCGGCTATCATCATAACCTCATAGGGCGATATATTTCCGCGACGTCTGGAAAACAATAATTATTTGCAAAAAGGACCTTGTTTTTAATAATATTCAATGTACTACAGTAAACCCTCGTTAATTTGAAATTGCGACCCAAAAAAACATTTCGAATTGCGCGGAACCCCGTTTTCGCCAAATGAGATACCGCAGCTGTCATCCATAACCTCATCGGATGACATTTACGCGACAAGATATGCGAGTCCCGGTGTGTACACGTCAAATGACCGCGTCATTGTCCCCGAAACACGAGCGTAGATGTTGATGCGACATGTCGAGCGGAATGTTTCGCGATTTGTCCCCTAGTGAATACATGGCTTAATTCTCCGGATACAACAGCGAGATCTGGCCTGAGTGGCAAAAACGAGCCGAGAGCGGAAACACAGGCCGCAGTCGGCCTATCAAAATAATTTAATTTCTCACGCGTCGTATTATAATTATGGCTCGATCGGTTCTCGCCCGTAAACATTTCTTATAATGCAATTAGGCGATAAGTTAGCCTCAATAAAAATCAATCAATTTTTTTTTCAGCTAATGACAACCTCCGGGTGCGGGGGGCGGGCCGCCCTTTGTCGGTCATCTATCTTTCGGGCTGAAAATTGCCCTCTCGGCCGCACCGGCGCGCACCGGCACGGCTGCTGACTACTAAATATTATACTTCTTCAAAAAGGGAAAAATAGTTTTTTGTGACATTATTAATATAATTCATAAAAATATACTTTGTTTTCACCACTTGTATATTGAAAATATCAACATGCTTCAGAACCGATGGTCCCTTCGTCAGGATACAGTGTATAGGTAGGTACTAACCAATTAAAAATCTTAAATCGAAGTATCAAACATAATAATTTCGTTGTCTGTCCGTCTGTCCTGTCTGTCCTCGTAACTTCTTGTAATTTCCGTAATTTCGTTCGAATTCACGGCTAAAAAACTAAATTAAACGGCCGGAGTTGGGTCTTGAACCCCGGGCCAGCGAACTCAAATGCGGTAACGATAGCATCGTTGCTATCACGGAGCCTGCATCACCCGTCAATAATACGGTACCTACATATAGGACTTAGCAAAGACGTGAACCATTACATGTTCCAACCAATCGCCAGGGTTTAGAATAGTACATTTAACTGCCGGCAGGGGAAATATAAAAAAAAATTCAAATATTTTTTCGAAATTCGTAAACACTTATTTATATCAAAAGAATGATCCATAACCAAAAGATAATTTGAAAATTCGGAACAATTATTATTTTAAATTTGTTCCAATGTTAATACTTAATTATTTATTCATTTCCCATGTATTATTTTTGTATTTTTAGTGTCTATACTTCGATTTTTTATTTTTTATTTAGTTAAATGTATTTATTCAATTACATTGTACATAACGGTGTTAATTACATATCATATATTCGAATAATAGAATGAGAAAATTAACGCTTACACACCTTTAATGGAGAATTTAATTCTCGTGTTCAAAAGTGGGGAGCATTTTTTAAATTAACATTAATTCATTCTATTCTGACGAAATTACCATCGGTTATGAAACATGTTGATATTTTCAATATAGGTACAAGTGGTGAAAACAAAGTATATTTTGATGAATTATTATATATAAATATAATACTTCCCACATTCTATAACACTCGTACCAAATTCACACTAGGACTATGTATGCATCAGGACTATATATTAAGAAATTTAAATTTTTGTTGGTTTAACAGAGTTAGCCCACAATATTCTACGGGTACATTCCTACGAAAATTGTTAGTCGAAAATATTCCAGCAGTAATTCAATTCAATTCAATTTATTTCATGATAATATGTACATGACAAACAAAATGTTTAAGGCATACATATTAGGAAGTATATATCAAAAATGAAAATATTTAATAAATTAAAAATAACATAAAATCTGGTCAAAGGTGTAGGAGAATCCCGCTTCGGAAAACCCCCTCAGACACATGGAATATATCAATACCCAAAGCGATTTTGTTCAGCATAGCTGTGGCTCTTCCAACAGGCATAACCATCGGCAGGTTGGTCCTGTATATTGGAATGTGAAACAATCTATGCTGACGATGTCTAGTGTAATTATCAGAACATACAAACCAATGCTCGCATAATTTCCAGGATATCGATCATACGCGCAACAATCGATAAAAATGTGTAATCAAATACACATTCCTTCTAGTCTCTAAACTATTGTAGCCAAGCATACCCTGGAGAAACCCGGTTGGGTAAAGCCAAGGATAATGCCCGTACTCTCTCATGTAGAGATATCTCAGAAACTTCTTTTGGACTTTCTCCACCATAAGAGAGTACTTGCCCTCATGTGGCCCCCAGCCCCCAGATCATCGAGCCACTCTCGAGTCTACTCCGCACCAAGGAGTTGTAAAGAGTTCTGAGTACGCGGGTATTCTCGAAAACCCTGGCAGTACGCAGAACAAATCCTAACATTCTCAAAGCATTACCACTGATCGTCTCTATGTGATCGTGAAATGTTAGGTTGCTTACAAATCTAACACCTAGATCTTTAACATTTGATGTTCTTGTCAGATTTTGATCGTTCATTTTGTAGCGAAAAAATAGAGTTTTTTGGGCCCTGGTGAAGGATGTAACCGAACCTATATATCCTATCCTATATATAATATCCTAATATCAACTGTTACGTAGCTAAACGGCTTGAAAAAAAATCCAATACTCCTTAATTATTTTGTGTAAAACGTTGAATATTAACAATTCATTTTTCGTTCAATTCCCGGTGAGGTAACAATTCTGATGACACATCAACTCTGATGATCTAGCCTGCAATGGGATACAAAACGTCGGCCAGCAATGTGATACACTTACACACGGCAGCATATCCCAGAAAACCTGTTCATAATCTTTAAATTAAAAAATAATATAAAAAATGTAATTGAAAACGAAAAATCCGATTTTGTCATATATCTTCGCTGATCCAAAATACATAAAGTGGCTACTATGTCTATGTATGCGATATACTTTTATGTATATCTCCTAACGCGCGTACACAACACAAGGTATACAATACAGCACGTGGTTTAGTATACATAAATAAACCGCGTGCTGTGTTGTCTACCTTGCGTCGGAACATAGCTGGACAGTTTACTGGACAGACATAAAAGTGGAGTATTAATCAATACTATTTTTAACGTAAGTATAAAATATTTGTATAATTTTCTCAGCTGTGTTAGGTTTTAAAGCCAGCCTCGCTCGCACGCGACGTGATAAGTTATCGGTTTCTTTCCGCGGCCGGTACTAATATCCTCTAATATGGGGGAGCTAAAACACAGGCCCGCCGCACAAAATCAAAGCGGCCAGCGCCGAGCGCGACCGGCGGCGGCGTATCTCGCTCGCCCGCGCGCGCCGATCTCGCCCTTGCGGCGCTGTCCGCAGGGCGCACTGTCCGCCGGTCGGGGACGGACCGCGAGCGTGAAGCTGCGAGGAAAAAAGGTGAACACAAATCATCGGAGATGAGAATGAGAGAGCGGTGTTCTAGGCGCGGTGTCGAAATCATTACCCGAGTGTAAACTGTTTCGTGAGCGGTAATTAGCCCCGGGAGAGGTGCTACCGGCCCCACACCTCGGACGCGCAGCAACAACACTACGCTTCTTATTCTTACTAAATTAATTAAACACTATCAATATTGTTCACCATACATTCAACGCTGACACTAAACTATTCAATTCACATTTCAGCGTGTTTCTTTTATGTTTTTTAATACAGGGTGTCTCGTAAAAAGTACCAAAAAAAAACTTCGGAGAATCTTCTTCATTAAATTTTGAATATTTACACTTTGGGTGAAATATCAAAATTAAGGATATGGGTATGCTGTATCTACTTATCTTTTGTAAAACATTAGATTGAATATTACAAATTGCAAAAATGAGTAAAAAAAATCAGGTTCGAATTTCTGCAAGGTTTTAATCATTTTATTTATCTTGTATCAAAGCGAATTAATTTATTTTACAATTCTTTCATGCAAATCTAAGTTTTACAACATCTAAGTCAGAAATATTGAAAAAAAAATACAATCTTTGATGTCGCGTATCTCCGTAACTGCTGACATTTCACCGAAAGTGTAACGAATTGAATGAAGAAGACTCTCCTAAAGTTTTCGCTACGAGACATATAACTCCGTTCTAAGCTTCATATTACTCCGTACTTTGCTTATTTTACAACTCACTAACCATCGTGCCGTTTCTCCATAAGGGTAGGCAGAAAGGACAGAGCACCAAACTCTTCTGTTTTTTACCTTGTCATTCATACATATTATTTTGCGCGCTCTTCGGTTGTTGAATATCTTGACCATCTAACTTAAATGTTAATTTATTGGTTTGGTAATTTATTAATTGATTAAATAATTAAGTTTGTGTCGTTTTAGAAGCATATATTATGTTTTCAAAATATATGTGACCTAATGAATAAATATTAAATAAATACTTTTCCATATAAAACATTCGATACAAAATGCAAAATTCAATTCAAAATATGTAAAAGAGGCTATGAGAATAAATTGTAAATTTCGCATTCCTGACCATCATCTTAAATCAAATTACTTTTAATCAAAATTTTTTGGTTAAAAATTTAACAAATTTATGGATTAAGTAGAAAAACAGGGCACTTTTTACAGCAACACTCATTGTTCATAAACGTATAGAAATCTACATGAATATCGAAAAGCGCATTTATTTTCCACGGCAACAATCCGTAGAAAAGAAATGCACTGATGTAATACCTAAATGTGATTTTGCAACTACAAATTAATAATTTTTGTTAGTTGTACATTCTATAAAAATGTACTTAAAATACTGTTAAAATGTAGTGAGAAACATAGAGTAATCCGAAAAATCAAATATATCTAATCCTACAAACCTAGATACTTATGTATAAAGATTGGAAGGTATATTCATAGCCGATCCGTCAATGTTAAAACGCAACGATATTATTGTCCCTTCATTTCACAAAAAGGATTAAAGTAATGTATTTCATATCAACCCTTTTTCAATAAAAAATTACAGTTTTCTTCTCATTGATATATTTAACATCATTACTCTTGGCTCTACAACCCCTGGTGGGTCTTGGCCTCCTCAAGAGTCTTCCTCCACTCATCTCGGCTTAGTGCCAGCTCTCTCCAGTTCAGAAGCAAGCATCGATCTTGAGTTCAGCCGGGACTTGGGTGCTTGATGCACGGTCATTCTCTCCACATGACCCAGCCACCGAAGTCTTCCCAGTTTTATAAAATTGGTAATATTTAGCTCCTTGAACAGAGTATAAAGCTCATTGTTGTAAAGTCTGCGCCAAAGTCCATTTTCTAGAACCGGTCCAAAGATACGCCTCAAAATTTTCCTTTCAAAAACATCCAGTTCTCGCTCATTCCTCTTAGATAGTACCTACCCACGTCTCAGCTGCGTATGTGAGCACTGGTCTATTAAGAGTTTTGTTCACTAATATCTTATATTAGTGTACAAAGCGCGTATAACAATAATATTGTATTTCTGAACAGTAATCTGGATTTTATCTGATTTTGTAAGAAAAAAAAATTATTCTTGCAAATATATATTTATCCCAATCTAACCTATCTAATGTTTAAGAACTTTTAAATAACATGTACATACATTTTTTTATGTGAAAATATCAGTATTTATAAATTATTACGATTTTTACTCCCTTTATTTTAACTCGTGGCGTCTGATTTACTGACGCAAAAACTTTGGATCAATTTTTAACCCTATTCCCGTAATCCTATCGAGCTGAAACTTTGCAAGCAGCCTCGTGGCGACGAACAAAAAGATCCATCAAATTTTTGTTAAAAAAAATATAATTATAGCATAATTTTGAATTTTTCAAAATTTTAATGGTTTTTCATACAACTGAGTAAGTTGTATGAAAAGACTGCGACGCGTCTGGTAGACACTAAACCTAATTATAATATAATTTTGGATTTTTGGAAATTTTTTACTACTCCCTTTCGTAGCGTCGCCCGACCGAAGCCCAACGCGTAGGTTAAGCGCCAAACCAGTTTCCACTAAATGATAAAGGGAGTATAATAAAAACTTTTTTATGGGTTAGATTTTTAGTGTATTGTTTTGATATTTAAATATTGGTTGTATTATTTGTATATATCTACTTATATTTTTTAGTAATTACACCTATATGTTTCGGAAAAACTTTTCCATCGTCGGGGTGTTTATTAAAAAAAAACTATTTAGATAATAAAAAAAAAATTTAAATATAATTTATTTTGATGTTTGAAATAATTCAAGAAATTAAGAATCGTAAAAAACATGGATAGATTATTTAAATTAACAGAAATTATAAAAAATAAAATTATATTCAATTAGTGCCTAGTTGCAATATATTTCCAAAAAAATTATAGAAAAGGCCATCCCTATTTGATTTAGGGGTTTTGGGGAATCGTTAAATAACAAAACATTCGCATTCTATTATTAAAAATCCATATATTTTTTTTTAATTTTGGATATTTTTTTAGTGTTTAACAAGGTAATTATTAAACCTATCGTGTATTACTCAATGTGTGCCAAAAAAACATTTGGTAGGTTCTTAATATTTATTTTATTTATTTATTACGTTTAACGTATTATTTTATTGCTGTGTATTTAAATTATATTATATATTTAATATGGTGACTGAAGAAAACGAAAATGATTGCTCAATACATTCACTTTATGATTCCATATAGTGTAGTTTATTGGTCTTGTGGTTATGACACTCGCCTCGTGATCCAAAGGTCGCGGGTTCGAACCTCACTCCAGACTAGCAAGTTAGTCAGTCCAATTTTCATAGCACAAGCGTTTAGCTTAGTTTGAAAATAGTAAGAATATTGATGTGACATGTATTCCGTGTTCGCATCTCCATTTAAAAAAAAAACTGAAAAACATATATATTTAAATACATAATTATCTACCATCATAGTACTTATACGAATTTTCAGTTTTTTAATAGAAATAGTCGTTTCTCTTTTTGAAAAATGTACTTTCAAAAAAGGTCAAATAATTCGTGAATATCAATGGAACCAATTCCCTATTCCTTTGATATTTATTTATGATGAGGAAACTATTCCTTTGATATTCACGAATTATTTGATCTTATTTGAAAGTACATTTTTCAAAAAGAGAAATGACTATATAAAACTGGAAATTCTTAAAGATAGTATGACAATACGGTCCAATGTATCAGTTTCCTTCCAAACTTTCCTATGAATGACTCACAGAAAGATAATTGAATATTATATATGAAAACATAAGATAGCGTGAAAGACATTCACCAATGACAAAAATAAAACATACTAAAAAAAATTACCCAAAGTACGTGAAGTGTACCTACATTCTGCTATTAAATAAAATTATTATCAAATACATGGAAAGTGATCCAAGCTGGGTATTTGAAAAATGAACGTCCATAAAGCAAAATTTTTACATCTTATCACGCAGCTAGATGGGAGACAATTATACTTGTAGAATAATTTTAGGTAGGTACCTATTCGAAATATGAAATAAAGCCATGTATTCACTAGGGGACAAATTGTCCCTCAACAGCACGCGCGGTATAGAGTCTACGTGACGTTGCAACGTCGTGCACTGTTCCGCGACCTCGCGCACAACATAGCGCGGCATTTCTACGTGCCGTGGCAACGTTGCTATGCGCACGGTACCCGAGCGTACTCACTGCAACATTCCGCGGAGCGTCAGTACCACGTGGTATGTTTACAAGTGAATACGCATGCGCTGTATCTGTCAAGATGACAATGCGGGGAAACGAAATCGTTCTCGAACTCATCGAGCTGTATCGATCGAAGATCGCATAGAATGTCCGTCCTTCTTTCTCTTTGCAGTAAATAATTTCGCATTCTCCTCTTTTTTCTCCTCTTACTTTTCGATAAACTCATTAACATAAACAGATACGCGGCTATCATCATAACCTCATAGGGCGATATATTTCCGCGACGTCTGGAAAACAATAATTATTTGCAAAAAGGACCTTGTTTTTAATAATATTCAATGTACTACAATAAACCCTCGTTAATTTGAAATTGCGACCCAAAAAAACATTTCGAATTGCGCGGAACCCCGTTTTCGCCAAATGAGATACCGCAGCTGTCATCCATAACCTCATCGGATGACATTTCCGCGACAAGATATGCGAGTCCCGGTGTGTACACGTCAAATGACCGCGTCATTGTCCCCGAAACATGAGCGTAGATGTTGATGCGACATGTCGAGCGGAATGTTTCGCGATTTGTCCCCTAGTGAATACATGGCTTAAGTCGTTAAAAGTCCTAGGAAAGTACAAACTTCCAGAATTATTTTAAGGTTGATAGAAAAATTCTTCTTGCGGTAAATTTATTTCCTGGTCCGATTGATTTAATGGTCAGAGCGCCATCATCAATTAAGAGCACCTTCACTTCCACCGCTTCTTCGTCATTAAACACGTGAGGCTCCGAGCTGTCGTGGCTCCCGTGATCCCCCGTCGATCCCCTCCCACAGTCGCCAACAAAAAACAATGAATAAATTTAAGACGCTGTTAATTATTAATTATGTTTGTTCGCGTCTTGTAAGCGGACAAATAATGACTTTTTCTATTAACACTCACCTGCCACGACGGACGCCGTGCAATTAATTATTCACAAAATGGGCGAAAAATGTATTTTAAAATTCCTTCGTTGACTTGTTACAATTTTTCAAAACGTTTTTAATAAACAAAATGCATTTGTTATCTTAACAAAAGACTATCTGATTAAATTTTAAAAACGTACCTACCACAAAAACTGTCAAACGCCTGGAGATAAATTAACAAATTATACAATTCCCGGGTTTACACAGTCAAACTATTCGTTAATGTAAGTCATACAGTCGCTCCAATTGGAGAAAATTTATATTCTTTTATTTTTATGTTTGTTTATTTTTCAAATAAAATAATGTAAGTAATAAACATGTAATTGAATGAATATATTATATATATATATGTTCATTATTCATATTATAGTTCATTGTTATAGTTACAGTTTAATTCATTAAACAAAATTTGTACGCAAACATTTATATATTTGGTAAAAAAAACAAATTAAAATGCACTTCATAATGTTCCATAATATCACAATGACATATTAATATACCATTCAAATTAAATATAACATAATATTCTGACAAATAAATATTCAATTTTGTTTTCATTTTTAAAAAATATGTATTTAAGTACCAACAAATCATGCTACAATATATTGACTGCATAGCCTGTTATAGTTCATTTCTCGAGTAAAACGCTATAAAAATTGACAACAAGCTTTATCTTTATCTAAAAGTTAATATGTTTCCACAAAAGTTATCCGGTATTAAAAATCTAAATGCGGTTTTATTATGTTTTTGTAATTACAGTCGTAGGCAGGCATCTATATCAATTCTACATCCTAAATGATTTTTTCGCGTACATTTTACTCGATTTGGATACATAAAGTTAATAATATAAGAGTAGCTTGTTGGTCTTGTGGTTAGGACTCTCGCCTCGTGATCCAAAGGTCTCGGGTTCGATCCTCACTCCAGACTAGCAAGTTAGTCCTATTGTCATAGCACAAGCATTTTAGCTTAGTTTGAAAATAGTAAGAATATTGATGTGACATGTATTCCGTGTTCGCATCTCTATTTTTTAAAAAAAAAAAAAATTAATATGATTATATATTTTTTAATTATATTTTTTAAAACAAAATTTTTATCAGTTTTATAGGTAGTTTTGCAGGCAGTGAAGTAAAATGTAATTTATTTTCAAACATGAATTAAATTGATAATTTATCTTTGATTTTTAACGTATAAAGTAATCCGTTTAAAAAATATATAAAAACAAAATACTCCTCAATTTTGACATTTAAAAAAATGTAAGTGTGTATATATATCTATAGTATATTTTATTTATTTCATGATGAGGTTGTCATTTTCAATAACGTGACCCGATCAAGAAATCCAGAACCGGTGAAAGTCCAGATAATTAATGAAAGTCCAGAAAATCCAGATAATAACAGAGAACCCAGAAAAGGACAATTTATCACTTACATGCATAAATTTAGTCAGTCTGAATTCATCAAGAATTTTCACGGAGAAGTTATGAAAACCGACATATATATATTTTATTTTCCATCTATTTTCACACATTCTATTAATCACAAAGTGTTAATCACTCAAGTACTATTTGCTAAGTCGCATTGCAATTTAATTTTATTTAAAGACAGGCACATTGTATTAGGACGAGTCAACCTCTGTTTAAAATACTGTTCAAAATATAATTGATGAATTAATTGTGTGATTATTATTAAAATATTTGTCGAATAAATAAATTGATTTTGAAAAATTAATGAATGATAATTGAATTGTCATCCGAAATACGCCCCTCTGCCAAATTACCTACAGAGCGGTTGTTTTTCAAGAAGTATGACAGATATTGATTACAAGATTTGTTCCTGACGGATAAGTGAAACTAAATAAAGTGTGTAAATAATTTTACTATAATTATTTATTCCTCGGATCAACTGACACCATTCTGCCCACCATCCAGGGTACAGTGTGACTTTTAGCTGGATAAATTTGAGCCCTGGCCCATTAACTGATTTTGTAAAATTAATTAATGTTAATTGAATTGTCATCCGAAATACGCCTCTCTGCCAAATTACAGAGCGGTAGTTTTTCAAGAAGTATGTCAGATATCGATTACAAGATTTGTTCCTGACAGTGACAGGTGAAGCTAAATAAAGTGTGTAAAATAGTTGCACAGCATTTGTTCTTGGAATGTGGAGTGGACCTGTTGCAGACGAGCAGGCACCATTGTGCCCACCGTCCCAGGTAGAGTGTGACCTTTAGGTTGATAAATTCGGGCCTCGGCCCCCCGCAGCCCCGGCCCTAAACAAACCGAGACTGCGGGGCGCCACCCCACCCCCACCCCCCCCGCCCTGGAGCTGACTCGATAAAAAATTACATTCCCCGCATAATTGATATCAAACGCTTGTTTAACTAAACGCGGACATTTGACGGATGAGGTTTTTCAATAAGTAATACAATGCGGTATAAAAATAAGATATAAATTAATCAGTGTACTTTTTTGAATAGACGGAGTCCTCACATTTTATTATGACATTTATCTATATGACGAATTGTACAAAATCACACCGGTTTAGATAAAATCGAAGAACTTCTCGGACTCGTATATGCGGTGTTTAATAAATACAACACAAACTCGTCACAAAATTATCAATCTGGTCTACGATTTACGATATCCTAACATTCATGTCTTGACCCCAAAAAACGAATAGCACTTAATAAAAATCCCTGTTCTCAGGATAACAACATCCGTTATAATATCCGAAGACAAAATTTACGAGTAATTTTTCTATGAGAAATGTCGAGACATTCCATGTAAGTTAGATACTGTTATGATAGTAGTCCGACGTTTTACAAAAAAATATGTCAGAAATATTGGAAAAAATGCAAACTTAGATGTCGCATGTCTCCGTAACTATTGATATCAGGTAATGGTTCAACATTTTCGACTCATAATTAAAGCGGGAATTTATAGCCCTGCGAGGTTATTAATGTTTTAGCCCTGTATATTTAATTAACTACTACATCAACTCTGATGATGGACCCTACAATGTGATCCTAAACGATGGCCAGAAAATTCTGAACAACCGTGAAAACCTAAGAACATTTCACAATATACCTATACATATTTAAAAAAATATTACAAATGTTTCTAAACCATTATATTACCTATAAGCTAATTTCAGACCTTTTAATATTAATTTCTTATATTTGATTTTACTATTGTATTTGTTACAATTCTTATTCGGCCACAATTGAGAAACTATAAGCTTAATGCGAAACTATAGAATTATATGCTGCAGTGCGGCATTATATCCTCTCTCCCCAACCTCACGGAAAACAACGTAATTATTTAGTAGTTAAGAAGTAGGTATATATCAGTACGATTCTACCCTAAGAAGGCGATTACAAATAACAAGAATGATAGATCGATTGGGGGGGGTAGGTAAGTATTTTAAAATTTATTTTGCTATTTTTTCTGTCGTATGTGGGATGTGGGATATAAGATAAAGGCATCAATATAAAAAAATTAAATGCAGTCAGATTTTATAGGAAACATGATCTTGGATACATAAAACCTAGAATTCAGTACCTAGAAATTAGTGCTTAATCATCGGTGACTGCATTAAAAACATTTTTTTTATTTTTTGGATGTCGCTGTTTTTGCTTAGGAATACAATAAAACATCAAAATGTTTATGTATAAAAAAAATCTGGGATTCATTTGTTCATGATATCTGTATGTATTTTCTAAATGCAAATACTCCGCTAATTTTATCGCCATCTCTCGGATATATTTTAAATCAAACGAGAAAAACGCAAAACATGCTAATGTGTATTATTAGTGCCATCTATATTCCATTCTTATAAATGTTAATTTGAGTCGAGCGAAAGCCAGTAAGAGGTTGGTTTTCACTGAGACTGGTTTTCTCGGTGACATCTGTTGTAAAATGTTTCTACTAAATTGATATTTTATTCATAAAATTGATAGGAGTTATAAAATAATGAAAACTATGAAAATGAAATTAATTTAGTACATTATTTTGATTACACATGTAAACGGTCAAAATAACAGTTTAACATGTGTTATACCGTTATTTTAACCGGTTACACATGGTAAAGTTATTTGAGATTTGCGTTTTATCATATTGATGATTAGAAACTGAGATACAACTGTTATCTCGCATAGGTCTTATCATATAAGCTTGCAATTTTTATTTATTTATTTAGATATTCACAAGTTCACAGTACAATAAATCAAAGAAACAATGTTGAAATATCCTACTGGAGCTCAATTAGGAAGGACTCAATATAATGTAATTTCAGATCTTAAACGCTAATCTAACCAATTATATAAGCAATAAAATAAGAGAAAAGTGAAATAAACAAAGTATGACAACAGCAATAAACAAAGTATGAAAACAGTAATAAAAGCAATAAATCAAGAGAAAAGTGAAGTAAACAAAGTATGAAAACAATTGAGTTAAGCCATGTATTCACTAGGGGACTACGCTCACTTTTCGGGGACAATGACGCGGTCATTTGACGTGTATACACCGGGACTCACATATCACTTGTCACAGAAATGTCGCCTAAAAGGGTGATGATGATTAGTGCTGCGTATTTATTTATTCTAACGAGTTTATCGAAACATAAGAGCAGAGAAAGGTGGTGGGTACGAAAGTATTTACTGAAAAGGAAAAGAAGAATGGATATTCTATGCGATCTTCAAGTGTCTGACGGATCATATGTCAATTTCATTCGAATGACAACAACTGATTTTGAAAATTTATTACAAATGATCGGTCTTCCATAGCCAAGCAGGATACAATATTACGGAACGCTGTTTTATATCATATCATACAGCATATGTAACTGTAGCGCATGCGACTTAGCTTGTCAACATACCACGTGGTAGTGACGCGCGGTACGATGTCCCCGTGTGCTCGATCGGGAACCGTGCGCATGGCAACGTTGCCGCGGCACGTAGAAATGCCACGCTACGTTGCGCGCGACGTGGCGGAACAGTGCGCGACGTTGCAGCATCACGTAGACTCTATGCCGCGCGTGATGTTGAGGGACAATTTGTTCCCTAATGAATACGTGGCCTTAGTGTGGGTACAGTGCGTAATACGCGCATTGTTTCGTTGTGTAAAGTTCGCGTATATGCCCCTCTTGTATCCGTAAACTTGACACAACAAACAGTGCGCGTATTACGCACTCTACCCACACTCAATTGCAAGCTTATAATATGAAAAAACCTCTACCGATAGTTGACCGTCGCATTGTGGAATATCAGTTACCGTTGTTACCAATTATCTTTACATCAGATACAAATAACCTTTAGTGTGTCACCGGTTAAAATACCACCACTACAATGTAATTTTGTTAAAAAAATATTTAATATTTACAATATATTTTAATAAAAGTTATTTGAAATACTTAGCGGGAACTTTTAATTTTGTATCATGCTTATGATTAATTCTTGTTAAATATAGAAATAAGTTCTTAACAGCAGTTATTGATTCAAAACTGCCACTACTCTCAGAAAATCGTTTTTAAACACGTCACACAGATGTATTGTGATCTCACCAGGAATCGAACCCATAACCATAATCGAAGCTCCTGTCATGCCGGCTGGACTATGGTGGCGACCTAGGGCCATGAGGGAAAGGCGCCACTTATAACTTTTTCTAAAAAAGGTGATCTCAAATATAATTTACTATTTTAATGATTTGTTGCTCGGTGAACAAAACCTCAGAGAACGTTGCATTGCATATGTACCTTAAAAACCCGTTAATTCGAACCCCGATAATTCGAAATTCGTCAAATTCGAAATTTTTCAAACCATCAAGTCCAAAAATATTAATTTCATAGTACATTAATCCTGATATTTCGAAAATCCTGGCAAGTCGTAATTTGAAATAGTTTTTAGCTCCTTGTATCATAAATCAATACATTTTAGTTTACATACTCATAATTCGATAAAAATTTGAAATTTGACCAAATTGAATAAAATATTTTGATTTTTTTCGCAAGTAAGAACAAAAAAATTGTCGCTATTGGGTACTTTAGTAATAGACATCTCACGATCTTTATATTAACATCATAAATATTGCGTTTTCAAAATGATATCTTGAAAGATGCAAATAATTGTGACATTTTTTACAAAATTTATGACCTTTTTTTTTTAATTTTCTTTCAAATGTACATTATGCGCAGATCCCACAGCAATAAAACTGAAACTGAAATTGATACTAGAGAGTAAAATAAGTACACTGGTAAACTCTTATACATTTGTTTATTTTGTAGATACATAAATATACAACATAGAAAAAATTGTGTTAAATATAAAAATAGAGAATCTTATCAGTCCGTGAATGTTTAAGTTTAGAAATAAATATATATTTTATAGTAGTAATGATGTAAATATACCTACACGAATAATCTTACACCTATATATAATAAATTTATAATAAGCTGCAATACTCTTAATCGTAAAACTTTTATATATTATACATACATATAAATTTTTGGTGTGACATTTTTTTTTTACTTTAATTTAATGAAAAGTACCTACATATTTCTCCGTATAGCCTATTCAAATGAAATATTTTTAAGTACCTAGCTAATAGTTATCAATATATTATTCAATGCAGTTTAAAATATGGCATTTCTCCTGTTATTTACTTAAATTAGATTTATGTATTTTTTAAATATTATTATAAATAAAAGGCAAATGCATTGTGTAGTATTTTTACAAAACGCTTGAGATTCGCAAAATAACTGGCTATTAGTAATATTCAAATATCAAAATATTTTCAAACGTGTACTTATGTACACACATAAGTTAATTTATCAAATAAATTAATAGTTTATAAATTTTTGTTACTAAACAATAAACATATTATACAGCCAACACGATTATTATTTTAAAATACATCACTCAATAATATATTTAAACGAAATTAAATATTTACATATGCGTCGAGACATAGTTTAACTTATTCTTATTAAATAATTGTCAATGAATATCTTTATAAAACTGATGGCATGTTAAATAAAAATTATCCCCGTAAAGGCTTTATAAATATTGACTTATATATATTATAATATCTCACATGCAAAATGACACATTTACAGCAAATTACAAAAAATGTTTATAATATTCAAATATGGAACACACTTGTTTATTTGGCAGCACTTGTTAAGAATGTAAAAAGAGTTTTAAAAACCCTTTTAACTCAATAATTTGTATTACGTATTCATATTCCGTTTGTTCCATTCGTGTTCGTGGTGCTCGAGTTGCCATTTGACTCCTGTTTGGGCTGAACCATGAATGCGAGGAAGCCGTCTACATCAGTCAGCTCCTTGGAAACAAATTTAGCAGCAATGGTGTGACGACCGGACCAGGGTGGAACAAACTTTACGGAAACTGAAGCAAAACCTCCCGGAGGAACATTCTAGAAAAAAATATTAAAAACACGATTAGATAAAGCTTCAGTGATAATTCAACTTTGAATAATTTAAGGGATTACGCCACCTTGAGGCATCAAAAAAACATTCAGATTTTATAAAATAAATTATCGTAACTATTGCACGTATAAAATTCGTTTTATTATCATTGTTTTCGGCATATGTACGCCGAACTAATATTAGTTCAATCAAAAAAAAATTTTCATGACCAATTATTTTGAAAATTTGCAAAAATCTCTTTCTCCGCAACGCTCGCAGCTGGTGGAGATAATCATGTCGTCGAGCTTTGAAAATGAAAAGAAAAAGTTAACATTTTTTAACAAAATCAGTTTTATAGTTTTTGAGATATCATATCCAAAAGTCTGAAAAGGGGAGTTTCGTGAAAAAAGCACAAGAATTATGTAAATAGTTTAAATATTCACCTACCACGCTAGCATCAAAATTGCTATAATCAGCTAATTTTTGGAATTTTTGAATGAATTGTGACATAAACTTAATATGAATTTGTTAAAATGTCGAAGTGGCGTTACACCTTAATAGAAAACATTAAACGAACAGAATACGAAATATCTGATAGTCTTACACAACAATTCGGAAATGAAATATACCTCGTCTAGTTTAAGATGCAACTGTTTCTCCAATCCACAGCCCTCGACGAGGAATTGACATTTTTTCAGGGGAATGGGAAGCGGATTTTGCAATCTAATAGTGGCCTCAAATTCTTGTCCGGTTGTTTGTGTTCCTGGAGGAATCGTAATTTTGATATCGGGTTTCCTCACTCTGAAGTCATCCTGGGCGAAATATTCAAATTCTGTTTCGACGACTGTAGCCAAGCAAGCAATATTGAAGGCACACTAGAAAAATAAAACATTTGATTGTAAATCTATATTTGTAATAGTAGGTAATAACTTTAAAAAAAATAATTAAAAATTTATTCCCTCAAGCTCATCGCTACTGAACTACGCTACGCTTTGAGAACACGGCATGAAGTGGCGTAAGAAGATAAAAGAAGCTGTAAACATTATTTGAATTTTGTTAATATACAGGATGTCTCGTAGCGAGTTGCAAAAACTTCGAGGGAGTCTTCAAGTTTGAGTAGAAAATATTTAAAACTGAATGAAGAAAATTAATTTCAGTATGCCTGGCTTTTCTTTTGTGAATCGTTAGACTACCATGAAAACAATTTATATGGTATATTAAAAATTCATTAAATTCATTGATACAAGTCAATTAAAATTATGGAAACCATTTTGAATATTCGATAATTTTGATATCTTGAAAAAAAATGCAAGCTTTGACGTCGCTTATCTCCGTAACTATCGACATTTCGGGAAGAACATTTTCTTTTCAAAATTGAATGAAGAAGACACCCTGAAGTTTTTTCTACGAGACACGCGTAAACCTACGAGAACATTTAATATTACTTTTAATATATGTTACACAAGGCAATGCACAAAATCATCTTATTTTTACCAACACCATTTTTAGTACAATTTTAATATAGATTCTGCTGCCGTGACATTGTCTTAAAACTAATTTAATTTAACGTAAGATATCGTAAAATAATGTAAGATTACTTATTTGAGGTCATTTCTAGTCATCACACGTAACAAATACCTACGTAACTTTAACAGTTACGTAAACTCATAATAAAACATTTTGTTTAAACAAAATCAAATCAAATATTTACCTGTTCTACGAGTCTTCCATAATATTCGTCGAACGAAACATCCAATTTGATTTCCTCGGATGTGGAAGGTTTAATTGTTTTGTTGAAGGAAAATAATTTGACTGGTTCTGCAATTTTACCGGTGTAATGCACCGTATCTACTCTCAGGTTCCCGGTAATTGTGTGCTCTTTCTGGTACGAACGATTCTTTACGATTAAAACCTGAAAAACACAAATAAAAATTTGAAATTTTGAAGAGCAGCGTATAAAATGTATGTATTAATTATACTTTTAATAAACTAGAATAAAATATACTGTAAGTTACTTTTAAAAATAAAATAAAATGGATTCAATTTCAGTTTTTTGAAATTTTAAAAATAACCTTTACTATGCTATTGATAAAATGTCAATCAATTTTAATAATAGAAATTTCAAACAATATTTAAAATTATTTTTACCACGCTGAAGGGTTCTCCTATTTTAATGTCATCTCTGAGTGCGAAATCAAACTGAACGTCGTTGAAATCTTCATTAAGGTAATATCGAGAGAATAAGCTTTCTGACATCTTTAGAGCTTTCAACATGGCTGCTCTTTCCTCTGTGCTCTTTTCTGGATATTTATAATTTAAAGTTATGTCCTAAAAAAATACAACAACATTAGATCATTTTATTAATTTGTTATTATTCTTTATAACGATACTAATTAAAGAGAAATTATTGCTTAGAAATTCAAAATACGTTTCAATTCACAAATATTTTATTTCTGGTAAAGATTTTTTTTACCTCTCTTTCCCATTTGCCGACAGCCTTAGTTGATATATCCTGACCGATACATGACACGTCCTTCCGAAGTAGTTTAAGTGGTTGTGTGGGACCAGCATACCTCCAAAATACCTGTTAAATAAAATAAATTAAAATAAATCCAAACCACACAATTTCTTATAAATTGAATAACTATTAACTCTGATAATAACAAAGAAACAAAACTTTTATTAAATTATAAAAATTTTATTAAATAATTGTCCTGAATTAAGATTTTTATAATAGTTATAAATAAGTATTTACCTTGTCAGCATTGACCTCAGCGAAGAGGAAAGTATTGTCGTACGGTTTCTGTATCTCTCCTAATTTCACAGCAAGCACTGAAGCAGGTCCACATCTGAAGACGTCATCCGACAGCTCCTGAGGAGTGGCGTCCACCGCCTGCCACCCTGAATACTCGTCTCCGAGATCTAGCCTCTTCATCCATACCTGGATTGAATAAGGTAGGCATTAATTAAATCATTATAATATATGTATTAATGTTGTGATACTAATGGTGTGTGTAATGAGACTTTCGTTAATTCGATAATGGCTAGTATGTACTAGTTACGTTATTTTGCACATTTCTAAAAAACAAAATTCTTGTGGTGATGAATCATAGATCGTTTCGCACAGATCGTTTCGCACTCAACCTGCAGTGCCTTTTATTCCGAACATCTATCTGAACGTAATATCATTTGAGTACTCGAGCCATTATTGAGTTTTAACGCCAAAACAAATAAGTTACAAAAGTCATAGCACAGCTGTTCAAAAATTGCCCATGATTTATTTTTAGGAGCATTCGTCGAAGATTCGTGTTAAACTCATAATATTTTCAAATAAGTATTTTTCCACTAATTTTAACCTTCGAGTACCGGAAGATCGAAAATAGGATCGGAGTCCGGAGCGGGGTACAAAGTTACCCTAGTCAAATTTGCGTTTTAATGAAGTATAATGGTTTGAACATGTTTTATAATATTTTTAATTACATTTCTTATCTCTTTAACAAAGTTCGAATATGTTTTTAAGAAATATTTAGGTTCGAATTGTTTTTAATATTCGTGAAATGGTGTAAGTACCTCGTTCCACACGTGGTAGTTCCAAATAGAGTCCGAGTTTAATTCTTCCATCACGGAGCCCTTCTCGTCCACGAAGTAGTCCACCGTGAGGCTGCTCTGCGTGTCGTGGGCCGAGGAGTAATTGGTGACGACCCTGCACGGCATCCCAATCGCCCGGCAAACTGGAAGAAAGTTCGCCAATAAGAATCTTCAATTTAATATTTGTTTCTAAACTAATATTTTATGTAATCTCGTATACAGGTATGTACATTACCGTAATACCGGAATTTTGATCAGATGAAAAATGATTCGGATGAAAAACTATAAATAACAATAAATGTATTTGAAAACAATTTTGATCAATCGTACCAGGCACCTGCAGTGAGAACATTTTATTTTTCATTTATTTATCTTGAACTTAAAAACATTTAATTAGAAAAAGAGCCACTCGTCTCACCGGGATGAATCTGTGCCAAGATGAGCAGATTATATTTTAATGAGAACAAAATACTGTATAACTATAAAATTAATCAATTTATAATTGTAGATATAAATAGTGTGTAATAAATATCTTGGATTTTCTACTTGAAATATGAATCAGAACTCACTCGTTGCAAGCACTCCTGAGAACACCCAGCACTGTCCGTATTTGACGGGCTTCTTCTTTTTGTAGTACTGCTGAAGGATATCCATTGACCCGACCCACTTGGTGGGCGGGGTTCCACCACCGAAGTCATCGGACCAGTTTCCCATCACGGCCCCGTTATCATCGGGAGAATTGACCGCAGCAGATATAGCCCTGGACACCTTGATAGCATCTCCTCTTGCATTACCCTTCACCTGAAAATTGACCAAATTCGTACAATTAATTTCTAATTTAAAAACATTAAAGTGGACATCTCCAATTTACTTTTCAAGTATATTCACTTGAAAATTGATTTAAGGCAAGCAGAATAATTTACCTTGCCAATTTCTTGTATGAGGTACAGAGAACAATCCAGGATGTCTTTTTCATACTGAGCATATTTCCATATTGACGGTCTTAGACGATTGTGAGATCCTCTCCAAATCAGACCAGTATCTTGCAGCACGTACTCCTCACGAAGATCTTCACCTAAAAGCAATAAAAAAATGTCACTTCCTCTTCATATTTATGTATAATTTCATCACATTACTTAATTTATCTTGAATATGTTCATAAAATACTCAATCTTTTATTACCTAAATAACAAAGCTAAATAATTTCTAAAATATTTATCGTATTTTATCTAAAAATTGTTGATATGAAACGGGAACATGAGAATAAATATGATGTGAAATTAGTTTTTTCTTCTTTTCTGTTCAAAAAATAATATTAATTTTTATCAAGATATATTATAGATGTCTCAGAGAGACGGAGGTATTTGTTATATACGAAAGTAGGCATGAAATTATTTTTTTGGTGTTCATAGAGCTTGCGACCTGACGGCTGACTTAAGTGAACGCTTTACACAATGTAACGTTCACCAATTCCACCCATGATAGACTATCACATCTATCAAATTTTTGAAAGTTGTATTTATTTTAATCATATGTGAGTTGTAGTTTTATTACCGCCCTCTATAGTTTGAAAATTTGTCATTCCCATACACTAGTAAAGATGTCACTTAGTGATCATTTTAGCCAGCCATACGATAGGTCGTAAGCTCTGTAAGCACCCAAAAAAGACTTCCATACCAACTTTCCCATTTAAAAATAGCTTCGACTCTATGAGACATCTATAAGACATCTTGATTAAAGATGTCCCACTGGATGAAATCCGGTATTGTGTTCTTCAAAAATTATGACATACTCAAAACATTCTGAACATTAATTTTACTCTTTGTAGGATAAGTGTGACTTTTATTTATCCGCCATGTGTATTGTGTATTTTACGCATTGCTAAGATCAAGGATCTCGGTATTGCCTTTGATGCCAGGCTGACTTTCTCAAGTCACATAAACCAACTAGTTACAACGTGTTATAAGCTTTTAGGTTTCGTAACACACATATCAAAAAGATTTTCGAATGAGAAGTGCATTGAGCAAATGTACAATTTATCATTCGTTCAAAATAGGAATATGTAATGGCAGTTTGGAGCCCACACCAAAGGAAATACAAAGACATAATTGAGCAGATTCAAAAGAAATTCTTGCGTTACTTATACAGGCGTAGAACAGGAGAATATCCTACATTCACAAACAATGAAATACTGCTGAGGGATGCTACTACCGCAGCCTCGAGTCGCGCAGACAGGAGGGCCTAGTCATGTTGGGGGTTAAAATTTTAAGAAATGTAATTGATGCCCCGAACTTTCTAGAGAATTATGACCTTGTATTGTGTAATTGTACCAAATAATTATTACTGCTACTTCATGTCCCAAAATGCAGAACGGATGTAATGAATAAGCACACCACGATCATGTCGATGTATTTAATGATAGCATTTGAATGCATCAAGCAGAGGATCCTTCCTTATAGGCATTCATTCCAGGTTACTCCAAATTACACGCAAACACAAGTTAAGTTGCGTAGTAAATGGAGCAATCTGTTATGCAATAAAAAAATATCTTTATTTTTTTATTTACCTTTAATGTAAACATCGTCCTCAGGACACCAGGGATTAAAAAGTAAATAAAATCCGAGTGGGTGGGAGTAATTAACAGCCCCATTCCCCATCAACTTGGTGTCCACATCAATCTTCCACTGGGCGACCACACTTCCTGGTGAAGTGGTAATACTGACGATCAGATGGTTTTCTCGTTGCCTCTCGATGTGAGCACTCCACACACCCACAGCATCGGGGGCTGTGTCTAACAATGGAACAGCCACCAAAGTACCTTGCCCGTAACTTGGTTGTTCAGAATCTGAAATAATAACACTTTTTCATTAGCGTATTTAGTGATACAGCATTCTTTCATAAATCATTATGGAAAAAACATTTAACTTCGGAGACATTATGGGTACAATTTATTCAACTCATTTTAATTGAATTGATTTATTTATGGTTTTTGTAATAAATTAGTAGAACTTATTTATTACTGAAATTTAAGATTAATTAACTCTGTGAGTTTGCGTAAAGCGTTATTTAAATGTAACAGCTCTTATATGATCTACTGTCTACTCATTTATATGATTTTATTTACCCCTTCCCCTATGGATAATTTAATGATATATATTAGGATTATTATATGGATTTTATATAATAATCCTAATAAATACGGTTTCATCAAAATTATAAGACATGTATATTAGGATTATTTTTTCTTCCCCGAAACGCTCATTAAAATTTTATTATTTTCACCGTTTATCAACAAAATAGCTATATTTACTAATGGCTATTTTTATAAAATTTTATGTTAAGTTCAAGCGTCATTTTTATCAGTTTCTGTAAGTGATTAACTAATTTATTTTGTAAATGTCTCTATTTAATTATTATATTATTTTAGATTTTGGATTTCATTATTTTTGGTGAATATTGATTAGCATTATTTGGGTCGTTCGTTTCATATCCACCGTTCGAAAATGGCTTCGACAGCCGAAACAGCTGTTACATTTATATAACTTTTTACGTAAACTATATAATAATTTTATTATAATTTGATTTATCTTAAATTTCATTTGAAATTATTTAGTTATTCCCAAGTATGAGGCATGTTATGGGTAATTAATATATATTAAACTACATATTTCACAAAAACGCGTTAACAATATTCTAGCGAAACTACGGAATTTACCTCATAAACCGTTATAAATATTTATTAAAATTTAATTTTGATAATAATTACAGCATTTGACATAGGTGCGATGTGTAACAAAGAATTCGTTTCACGTTGTGTATGTAAATTATATTATATTTAAAAAAATACTTTACTTAAAATCTCAAGGCTTTGGGTGTCCACATGATTCAAACAAATATCAACAATAGGTGAATCATAAAAATACGTTACTAAAATAAATGTGTATTCAAAAACTGTAGACAATCATTGTTAACCTCTACGGTATTGTGGTTTAACGACCGCGGTTTCCAAGATATTTTTTCAAGCTCGTGTGAAGAAATAGACCACTAAAGCGTGTTAACCCGAATATGGTTTACTCTACCTGCCACTGTGAAAATGAATGAAACAGCGTCGGTTTGAGGATTGTACGGCCTGCAGAATGTGAGGTCCAGAGTGAAGCGTTGGCCCCTCCGCACCACCAGGCACGGGTCCTTCTCCCGCGTCATCAGGTCAAACTTCTCGGTGTGATGAGCTACTCCGTTTTCGGTCAAACAGAAGTCCAGAGACTTGATTGAAATCACTTTTGCTGCATTAGTTGCATCTGAAAACAATAATACGTTTAAAATAGACACCAAAATAAAAATTGCATACACAAAGTAAGTAGTAGAAAAATTACGTACACAAAGTAAGTAGTAAATAATGTTTGAAATGAGGTTGGATCACAGACCGTCAAAATATATAGACATTAACAAACGTAAAATTTTTATCCATAATCTGACGCTATATCCGGTTCCAATACGTTTTGCTTTTTTAAAATAATGACTACCAGATTATAAATTTTAAAACAATTATGAAAAAATACTTAAGCTGCAGTATAAATGTGTCTAAGACATAAGCGAGAGGGAGCATTCTTCCGCTGTGACCCATTCCCCTCTCCTAAAGACCGGGTTTTGTTCATCTCTGTACATTTTATATTTTGTGATTTGGATCTTCTTTTACAAAATGTTTTTTTTTAAGTAAATGCATTTATCTTTATACGTAAATCTAGCCTATTGTGAAAATGACAATATAGTTAGGGCTATAATTGTTATTCAAGTACTCAAAAATTAACTGTGGACAGTTATCATTAGGTCTCTACAGTATTTTTATTTGAATATTTTGAAAAAAGCGATCATCCCTCAAATTCCAATACTGCGGTAAAATTGACTCCAACCCTGTTAAATCCGAGAACGATACAATTAACATATTCAATGCTTTCTTACAACAACCGAAACCTGAATGGCTGTCGGTAATTGAAATCGACTCTATCAACATACTTTTTTTTTTACTATCAACACAATAATCCTGTAGTACCTACCTACCTACAACTTCAAAGATAGTTTCCAAATAAATAATATTAATTAAAAAGGAAATATTATTTTTTCCTTTTTTACATGGGTTATTACTATTCATGTGTGTGCCGTGTCTTCCGGTATAAAATAATAATAATAATATTTTATAGGTAACCTTTGTAGAAAATTAACTCTCAAAGGAGTAGTTTTTTCTAAATGAGTGTCAATCATTATCTCTAGCAAAAAAATTCTAAATTAATAACTCAAACATTGTTTAAATTTGAACATTATCAAGGTAGGAAGGCTCTACCTACACCGTTGTAAATGTAATTAAAATATCTACAATCGAAACCAAACCAAATAAAAAACATATTTTAAAGCTTTATTCACCTGAATATTTTACACCTCTGCTTTTCCATTCAGACAGATAAATCGTTTTAGCAGAGAAACATCCTTGAAATATTCCAGAATAAGAGTTGCTCGTTAGACGAATGGCCTCGACGCCATAGCATGTCCAAGCCTTATAAGCCTTTAAAATATTTTTTGTGTGGTAGATATTACAAAGCGAAATTTTGCGTTCGTAAAAATGTTTGCCTGCGCATTTTCTTCCCACAATTTCAGATTCGATTCCGGTATGATATTTTTACAAACCTTTACAAACGCAACATGGCAAATGGTGCGCGTAAATAGTGGATTCCAACCAATAACTGACAACGGTGAATCTTTATGAACTGAGCTTCAAACAGTTCGAAACCAATCAAACTTAAATAGATATTTATTTATTTAGTACCTACTGCGTACAGCTTTATTATAATTTTTTTTTTCTTTATTAAAACTATAAAATACACAACTTATAGCGCTGTACCTCTCCAAAAAGATACTAACTCTTGTGATTGGAGTGCGACTTACACTTTTATATAATTACATATTTTGTATAAACATATTCATAAAAATATTTATTGTTTAATGGTGTTTTTTTGTATTAGATTTATAGCCTTTCTTCCTTTATTTATTTTTGTCCGTACCTGCTTGGATACACTCGTTTGCATAGCAATATAAAACAAACACGATCTGCTTTCCATTGCTATTTCGTTAATTTTTTAATGAACACATAGGCTATAAAAATGTCAATTAATTTTTTACGGAATATTTCTAGTTTGTGGCGTAGCAATGGCGCGCACTGGCGGCCTGGGCAGCCGAATTGTTGAACAAGTACATAAATTCTACAATCGCAATCAATAAAATTAAAAATATAATAGTTATGCATGTGTGGGTAGGTATACTTTAATATTAAATATAAAATAATTTCGTGATATCATCCGTTGCATTAAACGAACCAATAACTAATAGTGTCTTTGAACGTCCAACCAGATCCCGATTTTGGATAACAAATTGTAGTAACAGCAACGTGTACCTTACTCAAAAGTATTTGCCTAATAGTGATTTAAAAAAAAAAAAAACATACAAAAAATTATAAAAGTTATTTTCAATTTTCAAAATTATTTTCAAAAGCAAAACTGGACGTTTTCTTGGAAAGGGGCTCTGTATTCACACGGGAAGCGGTACTTTGTTGCTACTACTATTGTTTTTAGACTATTGAGAAGTTTGGAAAATAAAATAATCATTGTGACTATTTTATTAAAGACTGTAATACTGTCGAAAAGATTTGTGCTTATATATATATTTAGCATTTGATCAAAAATGTGTCAATATTTATACTACGTGCAATGCAATGTCTATCTCTGAAATTAATGTAGTGTTTGTTAAAAAATCCTCACAATAAAAGCATTCGGCAGAATTTTCAAACATAATACACACTCGACAAGCTTTAAATTTGTTTACGCTTTTCGAAATTAAGGTTGGAGGTATTTGAAATATCCAAGCTTTCGTAAACGATCGCTCAATGGTGCGCTGGTTCAAGACTTAATAATAACTTGACTTTTGTTTGCACAGCTTAACAATGAGAAGTTTGTGAGAAAACGCATTAGGGGAAGGTTGCGATCAATGGACCGACGCCTTCTTTGGACCACCTAAGTATCTCAAAAACTCTACTCGTTAGAACGTGTCCACACGTTGCAATAAAACGGTAACACGGTAATAAATTTTACCACCGCATATTTTCAGAGCCTAAATTTAGAATGAGTAATATTTTGGAAGAAAATTCAGCAGTTCGATTTTGCAAAACAATGTTGCGAATACTAAGTTGCTTTGAGAAGTGTTGGAATTGTACTGGGGAATGCAGCCTCTTTCGCTGAAAAACGAGTGTTTCCAGCTGTTCTGAAATAACTGCGTCGTGGAAAAATAAATCTATACCTATAAAACTCAATGTCTGTCCGTCTGTCTATTCTCTATACAAATCCACACCGTTTGTCCGATTCGATTCAAATTTTGCATACTTATGCTTTAAAACCCGGCGGGTAACATTAGCAACATTTCCTCCCTATTTTCATATCCTTTCCCCTCCCCTGACATATTTTCGATGCAAATCTGTACACCGTTTGACTGATCGGACTCAAAATTTGGAAACTTATTCTTTAGGACCCGGTGGGTAACATAGGCAACATTTCCCCCCTATTCTCTTACCCCTTCCCCTCCCCCTGACATATATTCGATGATAATCTGTATCGTTTGACCGATCTGACTCAAAATTTGGAAACGTATTCTTTAGGACTCGTTGGGTAACATAGACAACAATCCCCCCCTATTCTCTTACTCCTTCCCCTTCCCCTGATATATTTTCGATGCAAATCTACACCATTCGAATCGAAACTTTGTTTACCCTCACAAATTTATTTTAAACTTAATCCTTAACCCTTGCAACGCCGGGTATGAACAACTAGTATGTAATAAACTTTTAATAACGAAGAATATTTCAAGACTAGCTACAACCCGTCAAAAATGACGGAACTTTGGTTTTCGTCTTTGTCAAGCCCTATTATACATTTAAAGCATCTTTTTAGCGCACCACATTGTAGCAACATGCGTTGAACGGCCGATTCGGATCTGGTGGCCCAGGTTCAAGCCTCATCTCCGGCCGTTTAATTTCGTTTGTATGCCGTGAATTCGAACGAAATTATGGACAGACAGACGGACGGACGGACGGAGGTAAGGACGGACGAGCAGATAACGAAATTATTTTGTTTGATTTTTAAAATGAGAAACTTTTTTCAATTATATATTATAAGGTTAAATCCAGAAATATGTCAATTTACTTTTAAAAATTTATATATAAATAAAAAAAATTATATAAATATAAATAGCACTTCATAAAAGTTATAATTATTAGATGCTCATTTATAAATAGTTAAAACATCAATAGCTGAACAGTTAGTTGCGTACTCAAACATGTATAATAAGAATGATAGAATTTTTATTCCAACCTTATTTTATATATATACTAGCTGTAACACGTCAAAAATGGCGGTACTTTTACATGTCGGTTCCTGAGTAATATAAAATTTATTCGTTAAATTACAACAACATCGCAAAAAGTGTTTAACAATTATTGAACAATGAAAAATTTTCATTGAAAGGCTCTTTCATAGTATATTTTCCCCGCATATTTTTATTATAATAGACTATACAAATAGACTATAGATATATCCAACCTATAATAATAATAATAATGTTTATTATTTTTTTAAATGTGTACACTTTATCATGTTCATTACATTATCATATTATATTGTCATTATATTTAGGTAAGAAAACTGTTAAAAAAAAATAAACATACTTGGCCTATAAGTGGAGAAAACTCGACGTCGACGTCGCGTACCGAAATGATCCACCCAATAACGATAGATATAACCACTCATGTTACCAAGAAAAAATTTAAACAAATAAAGATAAAAAAATGTGCTAAGTAGACCCTCACTGCACAATTCACAATAATACGTAAAAATACTTTATTTTAAATTTACACTTTACAATGGTTCCGTTTCAGTAACCCAAGCCAATAATTCTCCTCACATTAAATCGACGACTTGTTCAACAGCCACCGCGAAACTGACTATCGATCAGTTCTTGCGTGAGTAGCAGTTTATCTGAGGAAACTGCCCTACTCATTCGTTGGACAACCCACTCCGTAGTTAGAGCCACTCTTGGCTCGTAAAGACTCGCGACCTGATCAAGATATATTTATGTTTCCACAAGCAAGGTGAGTACCTACAGGATGGAGTCACCGTTAAATTCATAATCCAATGAATTATCAGTGCGATTATAGAAAACTGCTTAATTTTTGTTAAAAAAGTTGAAAATTAAATATCATTTATTTAAATGAGAATTTCTGCCAATAAGGGATTCGTTTATTTACGTTGTTTACTATGTTAAATTAAATCCACACTGAATGGCTACGATTTTTTTTTCATTTTTGACAATTTAAGAGTAATATAGTTTCTTCAGAGGTTTATCGAGTAAAATTTGTCAAGTCTCAGCGTTAAAGCATTTTAGAAAATACTCGTAATATGTAATCAATAAAATAAAATCATCATTCATCATCTATTTTTGTTCATTGATCTCTATTTCGCATCATTTGCCTCCATTCTTGGATCTGTAAGGCCCGGTTGTTTCAAATTCGATCAAAGTAAGCGTAGAGTTTAAACTGAAATTTTACGTTCTCCACCAATCAGACGATCCGTTTTCGTAAAAATCTATGCTTTTATCGACCGCTTACTTTGATCGAACTTGAAACAACCGGGCCTAAGACAGATATATCTTTGCATAAATTGTCGTTATATTTTAGTTTAAGCCTTCCCAAGCTTTCTCCCGTACACATGGCCCACCACCAAAGTAGATATATCATAGACAGATAGATCTTTGAAGAAATTGTCGTTATATTTTAGTTTAAGCCTTCCCAAGCTTTCTCCCGTACACATGGCCCACCACCAAAGTAGATATATCATAGACAGATAGATCTTTGAAGAAATTGTCGTTATATTTTAGTTTAAGCCTTCCCAAGCTCTTTCGCCAATACACATGGCACAACCACCAAAGCTTTTCTATTTTGATAATCTTTGAGAGACTTTTAACGCATTAAGTATTGAGCTTATAATTTTAACGTCCGCGCCAAAATTCATTTTCTTTTACCAGCCCAAGTTTATGCTTTGAATTTATAATTTTAAAATAAAATAAAGTTATAAAATATAATTAATTTTAATTTTTCATCAAAAAATATTGTCTTTTACACTATACAAAACAAAAACAAAATTAATATGATAGTAGAAGAGACCAAACAGAAAAACCGTTGTCATGATATCTATGAACAAAGATCTCTGTGCGCAATGTAACTTATAACCATTGTCAACTGTTATATACGTGTAAAGCGTTTTTTTCTAATCGATTCATATTTTTTAATGTTTATTTATTTATTTATTTATTTATTTATTTGTTTACGCCCATTAGGCTTTTATATAAAGAGTATAAAATAAATTTCAAAAAGCACATACATTAAACAATATCTGTATAGCACCAAAACATGAGTATAAAAGTTAAAAATATAAAGTAAATAGCGGCAATGTATATAGGCTTTTACCTAAAAATATAACATAAAATTAAAAAGAACAAACATTAAACAATATAAGTTATAAGTAGCGAAATATGAAGTTTCAGGAATAGCACCAAATCATGAGTATAAAAATTAAAAATGTAGAGTAGGTAACGAGCAGCAATGCGTATAGGCTTTTACATAAAAAAAATATATCATAAAATTAAAAAGAACATACATTAAACAATATAAGTTACAAGTAGCAAATTATTAAAAGTATCAGGAATAGCACCAAAACATGAGTACAGAAATTAAAAATATAAAGTACAAAGCGGCAATGTGTATGAAAAATATATATTACCCACCATTACATATTAACAGCTGAAATCAGTAACGAAGCAGTATTGCCTCTTTAAGTGTAAACTTTACTTTCTCCAGACTGTCGACGAAAATGTCAATCATGCAACCATATTCATTACAAGTTCCCAATATTCTGTGAATTTGATTGATAATTAGTATTGCAATTGTTGCGATGTTTACACCAGCTTTTGCTAATCAATTATTAAAATAAATTGAAATAGATGACCTATAGATGCAATTCGAATCGTCATATCTCGATTCATAGAACAAGCCCACGCAAAAATCCAAAAACCCATTCCGATATGAAGACAGAGCAAGCAGTCCGACATGCAGGCCACCAGGCAACACCCACTCTCAAACTGTTGCATGTAGGAGATGATTACATTAAGTAGTCTTAATGAAATCAGCCTGTTTTCAAAGGAAATTACAACAGGGCCGGTGAGAACGTTGAAAATTTGTGACCGTTGAAAACCGAACGTCCTGGAATGTCAATCACAAAGGGTTGAAGAATTTTTCGTCTCTATTGGTTTCTGATGACAATTTTCAAGGTATTTTTTTCAATAACATAACACGGATGTATAAACTCTAACAATGTATTAATATATAACTTGTGATATATGATTTAATTTGATTATAAATCATTTGATTATAAAGCGGGAAATCATCGTCTTGATATTTGCACAACTTATGTGATTATTATTAACGCTCGCCCATTATGAGATATAAAGCTTTGAAATTTCCAACTAATTTTCAAAAAATGTGCCAGCGATGAAATAAAAAAATATGCTCAACAAAAGTGCTTTTATAAAACACGTGGGAAAGCTGGAGGGTAAAAGTAGTCAAATTGTAATATTAAATTTGGTTCTAATTAGTTGCCTATGTTAGTATTTTTTTAGAGGCATAAAACTTTAAAATGAAATAAAACAGATAAAAATCGTGGTAATGGCCATGATATTGATTAAATTGGGTTGATAATCTAATGTCGTTAGTTTTTAAATATGATTACGATACCACGATTTTCGAAATTTTTTCGAAATATCGAAATTTCGAAATTTCGAAATTTTGAAATTTACACAATTGGCAAGCGTTATTCACGGTGAAATGGCAAACCATACGGAGCACAAATCAGCTGTCGAATTGGCTGTCACAATAAAATGTGTTTCCATCTCAAAAAACAATCTATATTAAAAACACCATATATTCAAACACTAATGGCATAAAATTATCTTTCTAAAAAAACCACCTTTTAATATATGTGTGATGGTTTATATTGCTTGCCCAACGTAACTTGGCGTGCGGCGAATTTGGAACTAAAACCCGATCCGCCCGAACCCGGCATTAACCCCTCGCCCTGTCATTCAGTTCAATTTTGTATTTGGTCGGGAGCTGTGACATCTTGATTACCAATATACACTGAATTATTATGTCCAAAACGTTCTAAACAGTCCGGAATGGTGCAAAAACAATTGCCAATGAAGTATTAAAGTTTTGCGAAGCTGAAAAAGCGAAAATTGAGCGATATTACCGTCTGACAGTTTGACAGATAGAACGGCCGCTATTACTGCATGGTTTCTTTAGTGCTGCCCGACCAAATTTCTGTTAAAGGCTACGACACAGGTCATCGGACATTCTATACATTATGTATTGTGTAATAAATTTACACCCTGACATCTTCTGTTACGCGACAGGGACGCCCTCCCTCGCGCGCCAAGTTATAGTGGTACGTCTATAGCACATTTTGTTTAGAATTAATATGTATTTTTTCACCTCTTATGAGATGTGGAATTATTACATTTAATTGTATTATACTTTAGTAAAAAAAATATATAGTGCCCAAGTACGCTCGCATGTACATGAATGAAATTTTGTTATAGATTCTCAGAAATTTTCCGGTAAAATTCAGAATAAACGAGTTAGACTGTCCACTCTCTGTGCAAAATATGAGAGATATTGAATGCCTTACAATAGACACAACAATAGACAAAGTACACGAGAATGCAAACATTGACTTCATTTTGCGTTGTATTATTTGATGACAGTCCAGAATGAAAAATATTTTTAGTATTATAATGTTATTGTGTCTCTTAGGTCTTAGGTTGAAAGATGACTATTTATTTACATGTAAGTTTACAAACATTTATTTAGAGAAAATTTCCTGCGTGCATAATGTATCATATTGCAATGGTACCTACATATCCCGCGTACTCAATATTGTTTTCTTGTTTATTAATGATACAATGTGCATATGTCAAAGAATTCATACTAACCTATTGTATATTTTTTTTATATTTTCTCTAAATTATTATTATTCAAATTTCAGTTGATTCATTAATCTCAATATTTATGTAGGCGTACCGCAAATCACGTTTAATTAAAGTTAAGCCATCTATAAGAATAAGTATATACCATAACATTTTAGTAGTTTTACATTTGAGACAATAACAGCGATCAATAATTGTTAAACATTTGGTCATGTCGTAACTAAATTCCAAAAGCGTTTGGAATTTAGTTACAAAGGTATTGAAAATTGTTTTGAATCGCAATAATTACTTACAATTCGTAGATTATTTATTGTGGTATATTTGTAATTTATTTATACTGATACGCCCACCTGGAGGTGTACGAAAATCCCGTACATGTGGTTATTTTTCGGAAGCTATTAAACCCGGCCGCACGGCTGCGAAATTTCCAAGCTTCCCAAAGCGGAACATTTTCGGCGAAATTCGCTGCCGGAGACCCCTTTATTTGCATGAGACATTTATAATGCATCCCCACCACCTTCGAAAGGGTATAAAAGCCGTGCACTGATTCTCCCAGGCATGTCAAACTATTCGGAAGACTCCGAATAGTTTGACCTGCCCAGGCCCGGGAGGTATTCCTGGCGAACCTAGGAAACGATATCGCCGCCGCAGTCGAACTTTTGTCGGCAAGAGCTTCCGCCGAATCTGTGAACTGGGATCACCAGAAATCCCACCATAACATTGTATAGTGATCGTGCTACAGACCTGAGGGGCTTTGCCAATTTTCTTCGATATTCTGTATGTTCTTTGATATTTTTACTGTTTATATTTCTGTATGTTCTTTTGTATTACAACTGTTTATATTTCTGAGTGCTCTTTTATATTTCTACTGCGTATTTACCCTTGTGCTTTTTTATTTTAATAAATTATTATTATTATTATTATTATTATTATTATTATTATTATTATTATTATTATTATTATTATTGATAATGGGCAGGCAGCTTAAGCTGATAGGCCCATATCACTGTCTCTCATTTGAATATCCAGCCTATTCTTAAATTGGTTGACACTGACTGCAAACAGATAAATTGGTAAAAAAAAAACTTTCTACGTTATTACTACGCCTCTGTCACTTGCACTTGAAATAATTCACTCCATTTCAATACATTTAAATTGACTAGAGGAATTCAGCTCGTAGATCAAGGTGAGCGTGCAATTATAAGGTGTTGTTAAAAGCAATCATTCAAATATGTATAACTGCTTATAACCTGTAAAGATATCGATCACAGAGATATCCCATCGCAACGCGGCTGGTCCCATGTCAACCCGACATTCGAACTTACTCATCTCATCTATTCGAATCATCGAATTAATGTTACTTCTGAGAAATGTAGGCATCGGCACTGCACTGACGTTTTATGAAATCGGTGGCATTGCAGATGACTTATAAGGCGACATTGAGATTGGAAAATGTCATTTCGCATTATATTTAAATACAAGTTCAGATGTGTCTGTGTGGAGGAGAATATCCTGTTCGTGAAACAATGCACGTGCAAAATTATTCAGTCAGTAAAATGAAAAAGGAAGCACAAGAATTAAAATAACATGTATTGTTATACAAATTACCACAGTACGTTAATAAGGTGTGTGAAGATCTAACTGCAAACAAGTAAATCAAAAAAAATGTTGAAGACATGCTATTAATATGGGTTAACAGTTTCATCGCGAGAAGGTAGGGGAATGGCACATTACTGTGAGAGGCTAATTGCAGAAAGTACCTACTGCATAATACTGATGAATCTCGAACCTACGTAAACATTAAATGTTCAGTAATAACGGAAAATTATTAATTTTAATCAAAATAATGTCCAAAACATGTCGAAAATGATTTAATGATGTATAGTCATCCACTTTACATTAATTTTGAAAGTTTCAGAGATCTAGCTATTTATATATAATCTCTAGCTATATAGGTTAGCTAGTCGGGAAGTTGGTGAAAAAAGACAAAGAGAGTTAAATAAAAGTATGTAAAAAGAAATATGTTCTTATAAAAATGGTAAGTTTGTTTAAAAGTAGAATCAATAAATTATGCGACTTAGGGCAGGTTTTATCAACTTGGATTATAGTAATCTTGATGGAAAACGCAAAAATCAAAGGTTTATATGAAAGATTTTACTATAATAATGTTGATACGGCCGGGCCTTCTATCGTTTATATATATATGAACAAAGATACGCCATTATTTCGGTACATTAAAATATGTACATACCTACTAAGTATCCGGAGCAGTAATTGTTTAAAATTAATTTTAAAAAAAATGAAATAGTCTTCTGGTAAATATAGACATGTTACATATAATATTCGAATTTATTTATGTGAGACATTTCCGTTGAAGTGATAATGTCATGTAATTTACTAGTACGTGTAGAAAATAGGTATTGTCAATTAAGTAGGCGATATATAGATTGTTTTGCGGTTAAAAGTACATATTTTTAACAGAAATGATACATCGCAAAGGAATAATGCTGATTCGTTATCCAGGAATCTTTTTACATACCAACACTGGAGTGGGTATATCATAGATATGAATCATTTTCGTTATACAAATGAATGATTCGTAGCTAGGCCACATTTAATGTTGTCATTATCCATCCTAATTCAGACAAAGTTATTTGTATATCTCTCCAGATATGCCATTCCTTATACGTAAGTTTAATTAATGATGCTAATGTTGAGGTAATATCGACGTACAATACGATACAACAACAATGAACAAATTTATGATCCACTCCTACTCATCTAATATACATATTTTCCCACAACTCTAAAGTCTTACATTATTGATGGTGTACAGGTGGCAGCAGGAGTGTCAGAAACTATAGCACATGCATTTATATAATATACCTAGAAATAACCCTTCAGTTAACGTGAAATTAACGTGAAATTATTCGAGAATCAGTATTTTTAATAACCAAATAAATACAAAAAAGTGAACAAAAGTCAACAATGTCTTTTCTATATTTTGATGTAGTTAGTTTAATACTTCACCTTTCGGTTCTGTCACTCTCGAAACTCGAATAGAATAATATATAATTAAACACAAGTAAAGTAAACATAGTTTTATATCCATTTTAATGTCAATATATGATTGCTTTGCGTCACAGATAGAAGGAAATGACATTATTATAAAAATGATACGAGTCCCCTGACAAATATTAGGCAATTTATATAATTCTATCACCTTTTCATGAAAAATCTAAGTATACGTCGTCAATTTGAAGAGAATCATTTTAAGTATCTGAACTACAAATAAAAAATAATAAAATCAATCATGTTGTAGACAATATCAAACATAATTATTTCGTTGTCCGTCCACCCGTCTGTCTGTCTGTCCCCGTAACTTCGTGTAACTCCGTAATTTCGTTCGAATTCACGGTAAAAAAAAAAAACAAATTGAACGGCCGGCGATGGGGCTTTTACCCTGGGCCACCAAATCTGAACCGCACGTTTCTCGCATGTTGCTACGGCCGCCTCTTCGCGGAGCGCCAAAAAGATGCTATAAATATATACTAGGGTTTGGCAAAGACGCGAACCAATATTCCGTCATTTTTGGCGGGTTGCAGCTACATAGTTGTCACCATGAATGTCTTCTAAATTACTATAAAAATAATGAATATTTCATAAAATAGTGAATCATTCTCTCTCTACTCTCTCTACTCATATACGGTGTTATCGGATGGGGAGGTTGTTATAAGAAAAACATAAACTCAGTAAAAATATCACAAAGGATTATCATTAAAGTAATACTGAAAAAAAATCTACATTTCCAACAAAAGATCTCTTTAAACTGTTTCCAGTACCAAACGTAGATGATATTTTCAAGCAAGTTTCCATATTAAAAATATGTAAAGAAAAAAACCTTACAGAAAACCAGGAATATTTCAAACTTATGAGAAATGGAAACCAATTCATAATGTCTAAATGTAAAACAACCCAAATGCAGCATTACTATATATATAAAGCCATTAATTACTATAATAACTTTCCTATCGAGATACGATGCATCAGTAACCTCTCAGAGCAAATCAAAAAAATTTAAATTTTCCTAAAATCAAACTTAAATTCATAAATCATTTAAACCTATAGCTTTTTTCTAAATAACTCCTGTACTTTCATTATCAATTTACCTTTTTACTGTATTAATAAATAACTTGTATACACAATGTGCCTATATATTATAACTGTGGCTCCCTCATCAGACTCAAGAGCTTCTCTTCACTGATGAGGTCTACATGACTACCAAGTATTTAAAAAAAATGTTTAATCTGATACGTTATATATAAGAACTGTATTTGTACCATAAATTAAATAAATAAAAAATATATATAAAAAAAAAAAAAAACATTCGAATCTTCGATAGCTTCTTCATATTATCACTAGGTACATATGTAAAAAGGATAAATAGCACCTAAAGTGTGCGAGTGGGTAAAATGCCATACTCTTCTATCCTGTAATAAGATCCTTGCCTCGTTAATTTTCGTACATTATACTCATGCATCCTCGTCTATTTTTTATGCCTCCAACTCTCAGTTTATTAAGCACCCTGATTGTCAATTTCGCTTCAAAATGGCTGCTGAACAAAAGCTTTAAAAACATATTGGGCTTAGAGAAAAAACACACTTACATACAGAGACAAATTCTACCTGATTCAGCCAATGCCAGAAGTGATACTAATTATTAGGCCAACACTGCTGTAATGTTTAAACATAAAATTATCATTTCTGCATAATTTTGGTGAATACATTTTTGTCTCATTCAATGATTTTGTTCTTTCGCTTCACGGATATGAATGATGATTCTAATTGCTTATATGTATTACATTCTTATTTGTCTAATTTTGACTGATTATTTTTAGTGTCTTATATTTATATTATTCTTTTTAATCATTATATAAACCGGTTTGATGATACGCTCTATATATTTATCAACTTGATATATTGGAATCGTGGGCAACCACTATTGGTGGCACGGAAAGCTGTTATTCTACATTAAGTGCTTATGGTGTGTTCGGATAAGTAGGCTTTCAAGATTCACATTAACCTTTTCAAATGACAAAATTTTCTCACGGTTTACCGTACCTACTTTATTATCTTATTTATTCATATTTTTATAGTAGCGATCTATTTTACAATTTACAACAAAATTTATCAAAATAAATATTTTCACTTATATATTATTGTGGCAGCTTGAATGCTCAATGATATTAAAACTGAATAGTTATAATTCGCGTACGTTCAATTTTATATAACTTTATAAATTAATTATTATCATCATTAAATTATTTGCGAATAGTTTGAAATATAATTTACAGCTGTAATCAAAAAATCGAGACCGCAATTTTCATTTTAAGACCGATTCGTTTGAAGTGTTTTAATTTAATTTTCATTAATATTACATATTACGTTACATATTAATTACATAAATGTGTAGAAAATATTTAACTCTGTGATAAATGATAAAACACATTCTTGAAAATGACAGTCACTGTGTACATATTTACATCTCGATCAACATAGCGTATGTCAACAACAAAAATACAAAATTAATAGAGTTTTAAGATAAACGGTTGTTAAATGTTTACTTAGCTTAGCGAATTATGCTGTCGGTAGTGGGCAATGCAAACGAGTATGTTTTACAATCTTAGTAATACAGACCTTAGTTGTTAATGCAATAAGCACCATAAAAAAGACAATAAAATGTGTTTCAAACACATGCATTATACGACCCCCGTATAGATTTTTACTACATATTGCCTTCTTCGATAGTATCTAATTTTTATATTATATTCTCACCCGCGAACCTTCTGTAAAATGTTACGGAATTTTTTAACGCGCTCTTTCAATCGTTCTATTCAACCTTTTCCGATAAAAGAATGTTAAAAGAGTATTCCATATCTAAATTTTTTGAATATTTCACAAATTCGTTATGTTTTCATTTGGTACCTAGATAGATAGTTTTACTCAAAACGAGGTTAGGTTTTGAATAAACAAAAGGTAGATTTTGTAAGTACAATAAATGTCTCATATTGAACTTGGACAACTTTGAATTTAACCCATACTTTAAACCTCGTCGCTGCCTCACTCAGTGTAATTGAAACGATCCGTTGTATTCCTTGCATTCCACGAAATGCACTCTTCCAATACCACATTTGAATGCAGTGGATATAAGCATTTCATGAGCATACTGAGAAAATGACCAAGTCAGAGTCTTGTTTGTAGGAAAATTACTATTGAAGTTTTTTAATTAATACTCATAGTTTTGCAAATTAGTGGTGAATTTTTCGTATAGCAGATGTTAATAATATAAACTACCTTTAACGGTATGCAAATATTTATTTTACGGAATATTTTTCTATTAAGTTGACTTGTTTATTTTATAAGTAAGTAAGGCGGCCCTCGTAGCCCAGTGGATATGACACTGGCTTCTCACACCGAGGGTTCCGGGTTCAATTCCCGGTGAGATCAAAATTAATCTATGTGATTTTCTTAAGCCTGGGTGTTTTGTAAAATGTTTCGCTTCTGTAATCGGGCTTGTTGAAACTAAAAAATTAATAAAAAGTAAATGATATCTTCTAATATAAAAACTTCTTCAAAAAGTACAAAATCGTAAAAAATTTACATAGTCAACTTTCTCAATATGCTCACGATATGTATACGAATGTAATATTCCAATTATTTTCGTTACTACTACTAACTACTACAACAATTAACTATAGGTAATACAGACATCGTCTAGATATTTTTGTTAAAAGTTTAGAAACTTTGCTTCCGATCAATTAATAGTAATAATATGAATATTTAACTACACAATCAATTTGATGCTCATCAGTAGCTTGAGTAGCTTGTTGGTGTAATGGTTACGTATATTGCCTGTTGGCGTAATGGCTCGCCTAGTGATCTGGTAGTCGATGGTTCGAGCACCATTTCAGGACACCATCAAGTTAGTCCTATTCTTATAGCACAAGCGTTTAGCTTATTTTGAGAATAATAAGAATATTGATGCAACACGCACTTCGTGTTTACATCTCTATTTAAGCAGTCTATCGACAGTAAGAAGGATTGGGGCTCACCATCAAATCATGATGGTGATGGCATTCTTGATAGTATATATAAAATATCAACGTTATATCTGCAGTACAACGTCAAAATGATGATATATACCTAATTTAAGATCAATTTAGTGTCTAGAGGTCGATAACAGGCCACCGATGTAATACGAGTGACCTGGGTGTCAAAAGTGTTTAAATGATGAGCCTATCATGTCGACAATTCTGCCAGAGAAATAACGACTCCCGTGACACGATGACGATTGCAATTTTCAGTTCAGAAATGGCGTGTATTCAATATCTTTCCACAAACACAATTATTGTCGTAATGATCATGTAAATTAAAAATGAAATTATTCGTATTTTTTGCATATACACATATTAATATTACGCCTATGTTTAGCACGGTACATCGCAGCTACTCAGAGTAAAAACCATTTATTTCCTGACCTCCATATTCCATGTTCAACAATCGAGCATTTAAAAACGTCATGTATATAATACGAATACGAATGAGGCTATCCAATTCAATTTCATGAGAAGTACTATAGATGTCTATACGATAGTCCCTTCGAATATATGGAAGGTTTCAATTAGGAACATTATATAGAAATTTTTAAAATTTGATAATGTGTGGATGTTCTTGCGATGTAATTGGTGAACGTTACATTGTGTAGAGTCATCACTTAAGCTAGATCATACAAGTTTTAAAATACATCCATACACGTTTCTCATATAAATAGCTTCGTCTCTGTGAGATTTCTACTATTTATCTCAATTAAATAATAATCCCGCTTTGGACAAATCCAGTAATTGTTTTGTCATAGCATACATACTTACAGAAATATTTTTAAACGTATTATTTTCCCAGAAAATTTTTCACTTAAAATAGAAAATAAGCACTTAGTAATTATTCGAAAAACTATCCAAAACACATGTTCAAACATGTTTTCTTAATAATTAGTAGCTTGTTGGTCTTGTGGTTAGGACTCTCGCCCCGTGATCCAAAGGATGCGGATTCGAACCTCACTCCAGATCAGCAAGTTAGTTCTACTTTCATAGCACAAGCATTTAGCTTAGATTGAAAATAGTAATAATATTGATGTGATACGTATTCCGTGTTCGCATCTCTATTTAAAAAAAAACACATACAAAATGGGTAAAGTACCATAAAGAGATACAGAAATACATACTTGAAGTAAACCGATGGCATTTTTTGATTGACTGCATAAAAGTTATATATATAGTGAGCAATTTTAAGAAAAAAAATATATATAGCAATTATTCATCCCTCACAAACAATGATTTAATCTAAATAGGGCTATATGAGATATGGAGTGGCAACATGCAACATTAAAAAAAAAATTAAATTTAAAACGCTTTATTATAAAGTTTCATTATTTATGCTGTAAACCAATATAAATTCGTACTTCTTTAATAAAAAATATTATCGATTGTTGATTATAAGGGTAAGAATAAACCACTGGATGAATATCTATTAGTTTTTTTCCAATGATTTCATGTATATACTTATACGATGATTTTTTCTTTAGCTTGCGTATTGCATATTTTAGCTATCTACCAAAAAAAAATTATAAAATAAAATAAAAAATTATAAAATAAATTAAATTGGTTGGTATAAAATTAAACTATATCTTGCATATTATCATACATCCAGACCTAGATCCCACAAGTCATGAGTGCCTCAAAAAAATTCGCTTGAAGCCATAAATACAAATTTAATAATAATAATTGATAGCTGCAACCGGAGAACGAAAAACAGAATCCAACAGTATCGCCGTATTTGAAGGTCCTGAATTCGAGGAACGAGATGTGGACTTTACAATTCGTGCGCGCCGTTGTACCACTTCACGAAGTCTGTCAAGGTTAGTTATACCAAAAATAATTTTTATTTTCTCATCCATTTCTTTAACCGGATCAGGTATTTTATATCATTTTTTATTAAAGACGTAAAAAAGTAAAAACGTATCGCATCAATCAAACACAATAATTTCGTTGTCTGTCTGTCTGACCGTAACTTCCTGTAACGTCCGTAATTCCATTCTAATTCAGCGCTAGGGCGCGAACCTCGGACGCGCAAATGCCAGCGCGTTACCCTAGCGATGTTGCTACCACCGCCTCTCCGTGGACCGTCAAAAATAAACAATACATATATACTAGGGCTTAACAAAGACCCGAACTTTTTTATGATTTTTCACGGGCGTACGATTAGTATTCTTAATATTTTCTAAAAATAATAGCTAAACTCGAGAGTTTAAACTAACATAGGATTTAAATGTTCGAGCTGCTGTTAAAGGCTGGCATCATGGCTAACCCCAATCCAGTACCGAAATAAAACTTAAATCCTTCTGGATCCGATTTTATGATCCCAGGATTAGAAAATGTGCATTTTCTCATTTATTTTAGAGTTATTTAAAATAACAGAAAAGGCAAATATACAATTCAAGTAAGATATTTAAATACAAGTAAGAATCTTTTAACCAAAACTATCTTAAATAATGCAAGTTTGACACGATAATTTGAAACAATTTTATTATTACGAATAAGAATACCCGATGCAATGGCAAAGCATTTAGTGTTTCGTTATTCAGTCTTGATCTAATTTTGCAGCCGAGAAATTAATCCAAAATAATAATCGAGAAGGCTTCCGGACTATACACTGATCCCTGGATTCATAAATATCGCAAACTTAGCCGGGATTCCGGAATCGATAGAATCCTTAGTCCTGACCACTCCATAACATAACACAATGTGTACTTGTACATATACTATCAGAATAAAAACATTATTGCAACATGTAATAGGTGTGAGATGTAACATGTTTGTTCTGTTATGTATTATTTCATGTCCCATTGGATCTTAATTATTATTGTAGAACTGTATATACATAACTATGTAAGTCCATATTAACATTCATAATACAACTAGTGGATAATAAGTCACTTATGAAGATACCCACTAATGTAAATACAGTATTCACGTGCAGCGGTCACGCAAAATGTATATGCAATCAACAATTAATAGTGAATAGTGTTATGCAGAATGCTGTCTTGCTACCACCAAGGCGGATAAGAATTTTTCCAACAACCGCTTTAAATATCTAAATACTAAACGACATTTTTTTTAAAACATAAACAATTGTCTTATCGTTGTTTTTATTATAAATATACACTATTTAAAAAGTGAGATCATAATAATTAATTCATAAATCACAATTATTTTTAAAATGATACTTAAATATATAATTCCATTCGCTTCTTCACGACAATGATAAAAAAAAAATACCAGTTTTATTCACCTATTGACATTTGGAAGCGTTTCAAAATAAATTCTTCAGATGTTTCGCTTTATTTATTAGGATGATTCATAAAACTATAACTGTTTAAAAGTCTGGAATCGATCGCAGTAGGAATTCGCAGGTCGAAGTGTTCTCGGCAAGCAGCGTGCCAAAATTTCCATAAGTCAGCTGTTTATGTACACAAACATTGAAACAACTGCCGCGCCAAGGAGAGTGGCTGTCATTAGCTGGTCGCGGTGGATATCGCGGTATTTATTTATATACGCCCACGCGTTACCAGTGTGTTCCTTCGAGTACCGATCGCATATTTATACCACCTACTGTCAGTGGTGTTTATATTCAGAGGAGCTCACTGTGTGATAACCTTAACACCGATAAAACGTTATGTCACCGTTGGTTCATTAAGCAGACTTCAATACCTTTAATGAAATAGGAGTTTTACGCATTTTTTATTAATCGCGATTGAAAATGTATGGCCTTGATTATTTTTCATTTCAGTGCGCTTCGCGGATGATTGCAGTAAAATTAGCTTCAATCAGATTGAAGTTTATAAAGATTTTTATTATAATTATCTATAGCGAACAAAGCGTTGCATTTTATATATTCATCACGCTACCACTGGTTGGTCTACATGTTCCGTTTACCTAAGGATGAAACACCAGACTTGCACTTCCTCACATACGATTTAAAATGTTATTCATACGCGCTTCCAGCTGTTTTCAAGGATTCACCGTCGATGTCGTCACCGAATATTTCCAAGACGGCTAGGCATACACAATATTTTATTGTTGGTATCAAAAAATCATTATTCTATAGAATTTTTGAGAATAACTCATTAAATCATTGCTTATATTATACCAGTAGGTACATTATTTTCGAACCACTTTTTTCGAGGCATGATTCTTTCACCCAATGTTAAATCAATTATATTTAAACTGGATCTATAATACCTAATATCGATAATTTAGCCAAAATTGATTTTTAAGATTAATCTCAACACACTCCTACATTTCTATTCCACTGTCATTTGTATTAAATTTTGTTTTGTATTATTATCGTTTTATGGATGTGCCTATTCACCTTTTTTCCTTTAAGCTTTAAGATTAATTTTGTCTTAATGTCATGTTTTGGATCTTTATTATATGTCGACATACTATACATTAAATCTTGCTTTTATACACAGCTGATAAGATTCCTTAAACTTAACTATTTGGCACACTTATAGTGATAATAAAAACTCGGAGCTAATTCTCACTCTTTGTCATGACGTAAATGAATTTATATTTTATTTATTTTAAAAAATTATCCGGAAAGATCCCGCAGAACAGACCTTGGAAAGCATTCCCACGCCGTAAAATTTTTATAGTACTTGTTATATTTAAGGCTTATACCAGACATTACGCACTAAAAATGATATTAAAACTTTGTTTTAAATCCTTCAAACATTATTAAATTATATATTTGTATATTTTATTCATTTAATATAAGCCTGCAGAAACCTAGTCAGCCGTTATATACGTCCATTTAATTATTATTATTTTAAGATTATGTAAATAAAATTGTGATAAGTGAAAAAAAAAAATTACCTTCGTCACAGGTGGGGGGTTTTGGAAGTACTCCATTATTTTCTTGTTCCGGTTTCCACACCTTCCTGAAGAGCCCGCAGCTCTTGCACTTCCCGCAGCAGCTCATAGAATTACCCATGGCTAGACGTCCTCCGCTGGCTCCTTATCAATTCCTCGATCGGTAACGGTAATCTAAACAGAACGCAGAAAGTCACGAACACTTCAATTGTTGCGCGATTTATTCGATGAAATGTTAACTCGCGCGATTAGATCACTGCCGATTCGTGCGCTCGTGCAAAGGCAAGCGAGTACCAGTTGTCCGTTTCCCGCGCAGACACTTATGGTCGTAAATATTCTTTATGGCGACTGGTAAACAAGTATCGCGTGTTCGACTTGCTCTCCGCCGGAACTTTCACTGCCAACTGATCGGATATCGGACGCGCCCGGCATCTTGTACGGCCCGCCGAGCCCGCGGGGGCGCCCACCGACCGCAGTGACGGCGGCGGAGTCCCGCGAATCCTTCGGGATTGGGAATCGGGATGTCTGGCCGGTGACATCACGGAGTCACGCTGGGAGCCGCTGTAGCGGGCCTTGCGGTCGCGGGAACCCCCTTATAGTTATTTTCGAGGTTATAAATAATTACCATTGTCGAAACTTTGATTGTTTTCAGTAATGAGGAATTTGTAGTCATATCCGCGAGGAAATTACGCCGCAGCGTACTACCGTAGTGAATTAATTATAATAAACATGTACATATTTGTTTTAATAATAAAGGCCTGTGCTCGTGGAACTAAATACGATGAAATAAATCTTAGTACATATCACACACCTATACGAGTTGAGACTTTGGTGTATAGATAATTTTAGAGGCCAGCTGAAGATTGACCGAAAAAGATACAAACTCTAAGACTTTTATATACATGATGCTTAATCTAACAATCAGATTCTACACGCGCTAAAGAATTTCCCCTATAACCGTAGATCCAAACATTTATTTTTTCTAAAAAAGGAGATATATAATAAAAGGCATTAAATTACAAACATTTATTCCGTTCTATTTGCTGCTGGAAGATGCAAATTAACCCAACTGACGAACGAAACTTCAACGGTCATTGGACTAACTTTTGACTTTAGACATGGGGAAACGAAAGCCGAGAGTTATCTCCAATTTCATGGTAGCAAAATCCACATCTCAGAGATTATCTCGAGTCGACAATTGCTTAATAATTTCATATGTGGGCATGAAATATTGCGTGGCATTAGATATGAAAAATTTATGCAAATCAATACATATTATTCTTCTCTATAAAATCGTTCATCTGTTTACACAGTTAAATTTGTATGTAGGTAGATTCATCTTCCTCTAATTAAAAATACGTTACCGAAAAATGTTTAGATGCTTATTCACACACGTATCAACACCTTTCGATTGCCGAATGACAAATCCCTCGCTATTGTATTAGCATATTGAATGACCGGAGATGTTCTAATGCCAAGAATATAGTTATTGAGTATCTGCCAATAGTTTAACTTATAGATGCAATTTACGGGTTCGCCGTTTGTAAAGCGAGGAGCTGTACCTGCATTGTATATATTTATTACTCATCTGAAGAAAATTTTCGTCACTCGTCATATCAAATTTGTAGGCATTAAAAATATGATGATTTTTTTTAACGTAACCATTGTGGAGTGCAATTATGCATGTTTATTGATTTTTCAGGCAAATACTGGTGAAGATGACGTGAGCCTCGCGAACCATTCAACCTTGACATGGACATCGAGACGGTTGTCGAAACATTTGGCATCGTGTGAAGTGATTCATCAAATATATTTTTTTAAATATCTTATGACCAGCTTTAAAAGACTATTGAAAATAGCATTAAAATATTACAAGATATTTGTAACAAAGCAAAGGAATGCGATGATTAGTCTTAAGACTTGGATTGTGTCTCAATTCATACTCATACACTAAAACAGTTCCACAAGTAACATGGATAGCATAGGACATTGTTACTCGTCCAGCAACTAAAATTTTATATACTTTCCTTAATCAGTAACACTATGACCAACGAGTAAATTCTTAATGCCCATCAACCCATTGTGCATTCATATTTTGTACATAAACTGTAGCATTTCGTCTCGTCTCGGATGCAAAGAAGAGGTTTTGTGTGGACGCCTCCCCATCCCGCTCGCATTTCCATGAGTGTCAGCGAGGCTGTGAGTGCGGCCAATTTAGTATTTAAAAAATGTCGAACGTGGGTGGCGAAAGTGTAGGGCCGAAATAGGAGTTATTGCTCATAGAATCCATGCTGTCCATCAGCCCATCGAGAAGAGTTAAAATATCTGTTATTCTTTATTATATTAACTACTAAAGGAAGGTGTTTTAATTCTGTGAAATGGAGAAGATATGGTCAGTACAACACACCTTATAGGCATCATTCGAAATATATAAAAACAAAGGTATGCCACAGAAAAGTCAACATAATTTTAAGTATAAAAGGGAGTCAGCCAGGGATGCATCTTCTCTACAAACCCGTTTTACTTGTACGCAGAATATATTATAAGACAGGCACTTGAAGACTGGAATGGTAGCATTGCTATTGGCAGCAAAAAGCCTTCCAATCGCTGACGACGCACAGCTCATCGCCAAATCAGAAGAAGATATGTCTGAACTTCTTTATACAGTGGAAAAAGAAAACCGGTTAATGGAACATTAAATAAGCAAGGACAAAAAAATCATTAATTTCAGTCAATATTTTATATTACATGTACCTGTAATTAGAAGACAAACAAAGTTTTATCAAGATATATAGTATAGATGTCTCATAGAGACGAAGCCATTTTTACCCATGGTGGACCACAATATCCATAAAATTTTTGGAAGTTTTATACGTCTTAACTTTGCACACATTGTGTCATAGGTGAGTTGTATTTTTATTCCATCCCTGTGGTTTGAAAATTTGTCATTCCCATAAACTAGTACAGATGTCGCCATTTGTATGTGTTCTTGAAAAATTTTAACTTGCCCAAAATATTCCGAACAAACAAACTGTATGAAAATCGTGAATAAGTTAATTTATTTCTGGTTCTTTATAACTGACGATGCTGACTAGGAATTGTGGTGTGCAATGAAACGACCATATCAAGGATGTCACTGGCTTTCCTTAAGTACTGCATATTTCAGAGAAAAGTGGAGGTGAATCATCAAGGACGTTAACAAACGTATAAAGGCTCTGATTTTTCAGTAATTTAGGAACCGAACTAAAAAGAAGGAACTGCTAAACTTAAGGTTAGGAAAAATTTTAAATGTGCAGTATAAAAGTATTTTGATAACGTAAAGAATTATGAAGGTACATTAAATACTTTTCAACCTTTTGATTTTATTGACATACGCTTATACTGTGGTCACTCTTAGTACTGAGGTCCTTAAATTTTTTTTATTTATTCACTTTTAAACTAATACAAACCGACAGATGTCACCAGTACGTATACAATATCCGGTAAAATATATTATAATATACAAATAATTAAACTGATTTTGTAAAAAATAATGAACGATTTATATTGTCATCTGATTTAGTTTCTCTGCCAAAATTTCAGATCGATTGTTGGTCAGGAAGTGGGTCGAATATCGATTACAAGATTGTGTGGCCGATAGACAAGTGAATCTAAATAAAAACGTGTAAAACAGTAGGACGGCAGTGTTTTAATATTTTTTTATTTCGATATCAAAATTAATTAATCCACTTTTTTGTTTATTTCTTGTATAATGAACACGTGTAAACAAATAGGTCGGTACTTCTGACACGAAACTGGCAAACACGAAACATCAAGTATTTACATCGAACATATGTAATTATTCATTTATTTAATACTAAGAAACATTCCATAATGCTATATTAATCATTTTTATTTAATTATTAATAAACCGTAACGATCCGAAGAAAAACTGTATTTTAAAAGTAAAGCAAATTTAAACTCATAATAATAATTCATTGGGGTAAAGCAAATTCTAAATTTAGTGCCACATTCCTTAACTTAATCGCGACACATTTATTTTAAAAAGACTGCGCGATCAGGTATACAAGCCCGAATAATTCACACGCAAGCATGAGAAGATGTGACGGTCTATCCTCTTTGTCTATCCCAATAGGGAAGAGGGTAATTATAAGAATATTGATTGCCAATTCTATTATATTTTCCAAATTGCCAAAAATAAATAATCAATCAAGTTACCTAACGGAGAAAAGGTTTTAGATTCACCCCAAGTTCAAAACCTTACAAAACAACCTGAAAAAATAAAAATTAAAAATGTCTTCCCCGGACACCTAACAAATTAAGGATTAAAAATAATTACGTGCTTACGTTTTAAACTCATCACTACCTACAAAGCATAACGTATCAGCCCGCTCAGCAGCATCCACGTGCCGATCATCACATGGTTTTGGTATACTAGAATAATTGTATGTAATTGTATGTATGCGATATGAACGCCTACACAATATGTACGTACTATTATAGAACACAGGGTTATTTGGAAAACATTAATAACCTCACAGGACTATATTCCTGCCTTGATTGTGAGTCGAAAATGTTCAAGCAGCCGTGACCTAATATCAATAGTTATGGAGATACGCGACATCAAAGTTTGCATTTTTTTCAATATTTTTAACTTGTTTTTTGTAAAACGTTCGACTATCATTACAGTAACCTATATCGAATATAAAAAATTCATTCCCTTAAATACAACTCAAATAAAATAATAAAAACCTTCGAATTCCTATTGGAAAACATTTCAATTGGAAAATTTTCAGGGTTTTTATCATTTTATTTAACTTGTATTGAAACGAATGAATTTTTCGTAATCGATATGGGTTACTGTAATGATAGTCCAACGTTTTACAAAAAATAAGTCAGAAATATTGAAGAAAAATGCAAACTTTGATGTCGCATACAAAGAATTAGTAATCGAAGAATAAGTAATCGTGGGAACAAAGAATTAGTTCTTAGACTTCATTTATACATGCACTGATCCATTTTTAAAGGGTGGACACATTTCTGTGCTCGCTGCTGTAATATCAATAGTTATGGGGTTATGCAATATCAAAGTTTACCAATATATCTGACTTATTTTTTACAAAAAGTTGAAGTATCGTTACAGTAACTTAAATCGATTACGAAAACTTAATATCTATCAATAAAAGTTAAATAAAATAATAAAAAGCCTGAAAAATCCAATTGGTATGTTTTCCAAATGGAATTACATATTATTTGACTTATATTAAAGGGAATGAATTTTTCATGTTAGATATAAGTTACTGTAATGATAGTCCAAGTCAGAAATATCGAAAAAAGAAAACTTTGACGTCGCATATCTCCTTAACTATTGATGATGGTGATGGTTGCTTGAACATTTTCGACTCATAATCAAGGTAGGAATCTACCTGTAAAGTATCGTGGACTAGCTCTGTTATACCCCGCATATTTATTATTACTTATAGACGTGTTGGCACATGCCATTAAAAAACAATTAGATTTCATTTACGTGCATAAATCCCTATACACAAGCTAATTACGATGTGTTTTAATTTATTAACACGGACTGGAAACGGTGTCCCTAATTGTGTGGGCGTCGCGTCGTGTCTCGTGGCCGTCTTCAAACAATAACACACTCATAAATAAATTCCACAATGCAACTCATGCAGCCAAATCATTAAAACGGAATGCATCAGCAAGTACGTAAGTACTTTCAGTCCAGGGCGTACCGATTTATCGGTAAATACGGCTAAATTTCATTCCCGATTTACTGTTCCATAAACTTCTGAGTACCGGTACACTCCAGTAAATAATTTTTCACTTTTAATGTAACACTAGCTGTTCGTTCCTGGCGTCGCACGGATTAAGGATTAAGTTGAAAATAAATTTGTGGGGGGAAATAAAGGTTCGATTCGAACGGTATAGATTTGCATCGAAAATTTAGTCATGGGGAGGGGAAATTGTAAAAGGGGAGGGAGGAAATGTCATCTATGTTACCCGTCGGGTCCTAAAGAATATGTTTGCAAATTTTGAGTCCGATCGGTCAAACGGTATAGATTTGCATTGAAAATAATCAGGGGGAGGAGAAGGGGTAAAATAATAGGGAGGAAATGTCGCCTGTGTTACCCGCCAGGTCCTAAAGCATAAGTATGCAAAATTTGAATCGAATCGGACAAACGGTTCAGATTTGTGTAGAGAACAGATCGACAAACAGACAGACGGACATTGAGTTTTTCAGGAATAGATGCAATAATATTTTTAAACTATTATATTAGGTCCTTACATATGAAATTGGCGTTTAGTATGGGAGGAACATAAAGCCGATTTTTTTTATTATAATATATTTATTTAATCAAAGTATGTACCATTGCTATCTATGCACTTTTGCCATCTCATGGGTAGTTCATCGATCCCTTTACTAAAAAAAACATTCGGACGGGAATCAATAAAATCTTTGAAGGCGGTTTGGACTGCCCCATCGGAGTTGAATTTTTTCCTTTGCAAGAAGTTATCCAAATTTCGAAAAAAATGGTAATCTGTTGGGGCAAGGTCCGGAGAGTACGGTGGATGTCTTAGACATTCCAATTGAAGCTCCTCTAATTTGGTAGCCGTCTGTTGTGCAGTGTGTGGTCTAGCGTTATCATGAAGCAGCAGTGGCCTAGAGCGATTAACCAGCCTCGGTTGTTTAGCAGCTAGCTTTTCCATCATGGTTTGCAGTTGCTGACAATAGACATCTGCCGTAATCGTCTGGCCAGATTTAAGAAAGCTGTAGTGAACGACACCAGCACTAGTCCACCAAACGCTCACAAGTAACTTTTTTGGAGTCAATTTTCGCTTGGGGCATGGTTTGGCTGGTTCGGCAGGGTTCAGCCATTACGATGAGCGCTTCCGATTATCGTACAGGATCCACTTTTCATCACAGGTAATGATTCGATTTAAAATCCCTTCATTATTGTGCCGGTTGAGTAATGCAACGCAGCAGTCAACGCGCGTTTGTTGATTTGCTTCACTCAATTCGTGAGGTACCCACCTTTCAAGCTTTTTCACCTTACCAATTTGCTTCAAGTGGATTAAAACAGTTTTATCACTAACACCGCAGCCTGCAGCTAACTCGGATGTGGTTTGCGATGGATCCGCTTCCACAATAGCCTTCAATTCTTCATTATCAACTTTGGTCTCCGGCCGTCCACGGGGCTTGTTCTGCAGGTCGAAATTTCCAGAACGAAAACGTTGGAACCAAAAACGCACTGTGTTTTCTTTTGCGGCACCGTCGCCATACACATCATTAATTCTTCGAGCCGTTTCTGCAGCACTGGTGCCACGGTGGAACTCGTACTCGTAAATAACGCGATATTTCAAGTTTTTCATTTTGTAAACTGAGTGACGCAAAGAAAAAAACAATTGAGGAAAAAACAAATGAATTATAATTTTCAAAACACAAATACATTAGTAAATAGATGTATAAATTTGAATTTGGAATTCCTAACCAAAGAGAAGATATTTGAGATCAAATTTGCCAGTACGGCAAAACGCCAATTTCATATGTAAGGACCTAATATAATGTGACGAAAGCACAATATTTTGTTGTATAATTCGTTTTTTCGTAGCTTTGTATAATTTACTCCGCAATGCGCATGCGCGCGCGTGCGTTGATTATTGATTATTGTTATTCATCCCTCGTGGCTACTCTGTCTTTCAACATTTTGTCACTGCAATATCATCTTCATTATTAAAATAGTAATATTCTAATATTTAGTAAGTGATTTTTAAAAAATCTCTATATTCTATTTCATTACTATATTGTATATGTTTATAAAAGGAGTAAATATTTTGTTTGAAATTAGCCAATTTCTTTAGAACACGTTGTGTATAATATAATGAATTAGCTCTCTGTACCCAACATTGCCCGAGTCACAGATTTAATTTTTTTTTAAATTGTGGTGGGAAGGTGGCATTGTTTTGCAAAAGGTATAAATGTTTCCATTTAATTCAGACAGGAGGTGGATGGGATGTCCGGGAGAGTGGTATAATAATAATGACTGAAAATAGTATTTTCATCAAAGTTATAAAATGCAATTAGAAATGCTTCAATCAGTTCTGAATGATTATTCGTGTGTACGATTGAATTTTATTTTCGGGATACAACCTAATAATTGATACATAATAATAAAGATTGTATGAGATATAAAGAATATTTTAAAATAAAAATTATCTATTATTCACCTACATGTTGTGAGAGTTCATGGGTAAGAGAGGGGTTTAGGAGTGGGGGATGTGGGGGGAAGAAAATGACGACTTTCCGCAGGGTCCTAAAAATAATTATGCACAATTGTTGGTCTCGTGGTTAGAACACTCGCCTCGTCATCCAAAGGTCGCGGGTTCGAACCTCACTCCAGACTAGCGAGTTAGTCCTATTTTCATAACACAAGCGTTTAGTTTAGTTTGAAAATAGTAAGAATATTGATGTGACATGTATTGCGTGTTCGCATCTCTATTTAAAAAAAAAAAATAGAAAATATATTGAACGAGGGAGTGGAGTAAAAAGAGGGAAGAAATGTCGCTCATGTTACCCGACGGGTCTTAAAGAATAATTATGCAAAATCAGATCTATCAAACGGTACAGATTTGTATGAAAAATATATCAGGGTGAGGGGGTGTGGTAAAGGGAGAGGGAGGAAATGTGGCCTGTGTTTTTCGTAGGGTCCTAAAGAATAAGTATGCAAAATTTGGATACTGTAACTTACAGGTAAGCCGGATTTAAATTATGTTTCACCATTTACCGGTAATGCCGATAAATTTTCGTGCCCCATTCCAATCCAATAAACAATAATTTTCTAGCTCAAACTCGCCAGTAGCGCTTTTCTTATCATTTGCCTTTACTCATTATCGGGGAAATTATGCGACTCAGTAGTCTCGTGCTAAATTAACATATAATAATAATATGAATAGATTATTGCTAACACGCGGACAAAATAACGTTATTATCTATTACTCATTGAAATGTGACTTGGTTCGTTCGCTCATCTGGAACAGTTTCGGACATGCTCCGCGGGGAACACCGTTTCGGCGGGAATGTTGCGTCAGCCAATCGGAGAGCGACTCTTCCGGCCTAGATCCGAACTGGACAGCAGCCAAGGCCAAAACGGGAATGAACAATATTGGGGGAATCCCACGAAAGTAATTCTCTTATGTTGAAGAATTTTTATGAAACCAAACTAATTCAGGAATAACATTACAAAATAGTGCCTTCATAAATTAAACATACCTACATATATTTTGTAATCAGGAACATTCTTAGTTTTTTCGCAAATCTAGAAAATAAGAGACATTTCAAATATGAGGATTGTGATATATTTTTAAGTAGAAGCCATGTAATAAACAAACCCTTTTAATTTAATAACTCATAATAAAAAAATATTAAATTGCCATATTACGATATATATATATAACGCATGAGAAATTCCTTATCTCTAATTACGTAGCACCATGTTTTATGTAGATTTCGATAGAAATATAATTCATAGCAGAGGGTACCTATGTGACGCAATTTCTGAAAATTTTCGTTACACTTTTCTTTTTTTAATAAAGAAAACTTTAAACTTTAAACTTATATTTTCCTAAACAGACGAAATCTACCTGATTCTTGCTGCCAATGTCGAAAGGATTTTTTAATATTATATATCCCCAATAATAATTATTTCACTGTCCGTCCGTAACTTCCTATATTCCAATAGCTGATCTCATTCCGTGAATAGTTTCTACAACGGTTATACCAAATCCATCAATATTTTTAAACTTATTTGGCAAAAAATATAATTCAGTAGCCAATAAGAATTGTATAAATTAAATTAGAAAGAAAGGAATTAATAATTATTAATTATTAATTCCTTTCTTTCTTGATATAATTGACTTTCAATCATTATTTTTTCTATTCCACAAGGATTGCAAAAAGTTTTTCATTATTGTAAATTCAATTTTTGACTTAATGCACTACTGTATAAAATATATTATTTTAAATTTCGGCTTGATAAAATAATGATTTAAGATTAATCTGTTATGCGTTAGAATATTCAAGTTTATTATTTTTATTCCAATATAAAGCATACATTTCTTAAAATCAAAATATGCCTAGTACATGCTACAATGCTAATGCATGTCCCAAACCTTCTCAATATAAACTAAAAGTTAAATAGTACTTTGGTTTAATTGTGTAAATAAAAAAATATATCAAAATTATTCATTATAAAAGATAAGAAAAAAATCACATTGGTGCATTACCACGTTATATCTTAATAATATTGTAATAAAATGGAAAGCAGAGGGAATAGTGCACTATCCGAATCCCTTGTAATATGTCACAATACTATCGAAGGATCGAGATCGGCCTATAGCAATCTACAATAATGGGGAAACGCCTGGAACAATCTAGAAGTGACGGGAACCTTCTCCTAAATACTAGAAAGAAATTTAATAATATAGGAGGTTTGAAAAAACAGCGTTTGTGGATAAATAACTGGCGCGAAGTAGTTTTTTTGACAGTTTGTTCGGTGCGAAGTACGCGCTAGGCGACGGCCAGGTGTGTAATTTAAAGAAAAGCGTAAAGTTTAATTCGCGTGACTTTGTCCATTTAATAATAAATTAATCACAAATCAGTAAATCACTAATTAATTTCCAGCGTTTTCATTTGTCTCCCAAAGCCACGACCCGTGACAATATAGCAAAGTGCTCAACTTCTTAATTATTTTTTTTAAATACTTTAGTAAAGCAACTCAGTTAAAACGCATTTCTCATTTTATTTGAGTTACTACATTAAAGCAACAAGCAAACCGAAAAATGCTGAATAAAACTGCATCATTAGCTAAAAAATGATATTTTTGACTTATACACTAAAGTAATCAGGATGCGACATATTGTCTTAAAATGAATAATTATATTTCTTAGAATATCTCCAGAGTAATTAATAATTTATGACACTTTGCCCCGTTGCACGCCGGGCCAATGCGATAGTGAAGAGATACAAATTGTTTACAATTTAACCATTTTTATTTTTATTTTACCGGCATGTCTCACGGCTCTTGGTAATAAATAAAATAATTGCGCAATTTATTGCAACGTACCTATTTAATTACGACAAGATGGTGTGGTTTTAATTTCATTTTTACAGACCATAAAAAAGTTTTAAGATGTTAATATCGGCGATTATCGCACGAGTTTTGTCCACGTTTACCGGTTTCCATCGTCACTTTGATATTTTAACTTGAGATTGCATTTGTAAACAATGTATTTATTTAGCAATCGGTTTCGGTTTAGCTCTCTGCCTGCGTGGAAACTAATAAGTAAAAGTAAAATATTAAGTCTTAAAGGATTACATCACTTTACATTTTCAAAAAATTGTTTATTTTTATTTATGGCTTGAACTGCATTGTAATTCCATAAATTGGCTGAGTAACAACAATTTTATGCTAGGATTGTAGCTGATGGTAGTCGAAAAGAATTTCATTTTTCTTCCGAGTTTGTCTCAAAAATTTTTCTTCAAACAGACTGGAAAATATCTCAAAAACTATTTTGCTAAAATTTTTGATTTTTTTAAATTTTTTAATTTTATTAAATTTTAAATTTACGCTTCAACAGGCCTAAAGGCCCAATTACAGAAGCGAAACACATCAGGGTTGAGTAAATCATATAGATCAATTATGACCTCATCGGGAATCGAACACGAAACCCTCGGTGTGAGAAGCCAGTATCATTTCCACTGGGCTACGAGAGTCGCAAGGTTTTAAAATGATTAAAACCTTGCAAAAAATTGAAAAAGAATATTTTTGCAAGGCTTTTGTCATGTTATTTTACTCGTATTGAAGCGAATGAATTTTAAATATTCCATTTAAGTTACTGATGTTATTTATCGTTTAACGTTTTACAAAAAATAAGTCAAAAATATTTTTTAAATGTGCAAACTTTTAAGTCGCTTATCTCCTTAACTCTCTTTCTTTTCAACTTAAGTGTAAAGAATATTTTTGATTCAAAATTGAATGCGGAAAGCGTCCCTGAAATTTTTCTACTAGCTATAAGACACTTGCCCATCTATGTTTAGTGACCATATCTGAATAGCCAAAATATATTAACTTATATATTAACTTATTAAAATTATATTAATATAATATATTAAAATATATCAACTTAACGATATTCCTGCATTCTTATATCTCATATTTTCTCACACATAAATTAGGTACGTATATACAGTTCAAACATCGAAATACATCAATTGAGGGTATTAGAAGTAAAAACGTCACTTTGCATGTGACGGGAATATAGGGCGACGAGTTTGAATTTTGAATACAATTATCTGACAATGCATGTCAATTTCACAATTGCTAAATGTTATTGAAAACATGTTAGTGTGTTTTAATAACATATTTTCAAAGGCATATTGATTTTAAAATCTCCGCTTTTTTCCAGTTCCGCAGTTCCGAAAACATTTATTTAAATTTATTTTATTGAATAGTAGCGCTACTGCTTCTAATTCCCTCAATTACAGGCGCGTGCAGTCAAAACATTAGTTGTAGGTAGATACATATTTTATTTAAACGCTTAAATATATAATTTCTTAATATTCCTATGAAAATGATTATCATATTATTCAGATTATAATAAATATGTAATTGTTTTTTTTTTTCAAAATAACTTGAACTTGTTCTGACTGTACGCCCTAAATTGGCAATTCTGATATGTACAAAATACAATATACCAAGGCGAGTTTCAAAACAAAAGTTTCACACATGTTCCGTATCTACTTGCAGTCTTAGGGGGAATCTCCGAACACATCACGTAGTGATAGATACAGAAGTCGTATTTCAAAATTTACTAATTCAACTTCCTGTACGGAGAGCGGATTTTTTTTATTACTCATATCCTGCCTAAACGCAATCATTGCCTGCTTAAAATAGTATTTTTAATCTACTATCAGAAAACATTGTTCAAACTCAAACCATGGAACAAAATCCGTCTTTCTATAATTTTTTGAGATTGAATATGTTGACTTTTGTACATTTAACATAATCAAACAATGAATCGTTAAATAAAAAAAAATTAAAAAAGGTTTAATTAGGTAGAACATGTACCTAGCTATTATTTAAAAAACCAATTAAAAAATTATTCTTGCATTGAAACAACAAATCGATTTTTGTAAGATTTCATGGGTGCGTACTTTTTTTGTCGCTCACGATCGCTCTATCGAAGACGAATACCGAAATTTTTCCCTAAAATAACTACCCAAACTTTTAGCAGACTTTAATGAATGAATTACTTTTCATCTGCTGAACTAGTGAACGACTAGTTCACTTAAGTGAACTGTACCGTTCGTTCGTTCAATAAAGTGAACTGTTCTAAAAAAAACAGTTCGTTCATAAACGACCCATCTCTAATCTAGGGAATGCAAATCCGTTCTATTTTAAAATCCGGATTTTTAAGAACGGACTTTGTTCCAACCCGTATTTTACGGATTTTATGTATTAAAATAAAAACACATGTAAATCGAATCGAATGATTTTTAATTATTTTTTTTGTTATTTGGAATCATTTAAACTATTATAGTTAAGTACCATAATTATGGAGTTATTCTTATTAAAAAATCTGTCTGTGACTCGCGTGCTGAGTAACGTTACTAAAATAGGTACAAATTAAAAGAAACTCTGAAGAATAAAAATAAAGAGAAATAGACTCCTTGTCAAATTATTAAACATAAACAAAAGGAACAAAACAATTTAAATTCACTTAAATCAACATAAAAACAACGTAAATAAACTATGCCATTTTTTGGGGATATAAAATGTGATCTCAAAAATAATAAGACATCTAAAGTGCTGTCGTTTAACCCGCTGCGAATTCGGTTGCACATAATTCCTGCTGCGGAAAAAGCACGCTTTTTCGGATTAGGGATTGTCCGCATTGCATTCCCTACTCTAATCTGTAGCTACTCCAGTAACGACTAGAGGACAGCAACCCATGGAGGACCTGGTCCAGGGACCCGGCAGCAGAATCCGGGGTTGGTCGCGATGCCGCAAGGCGCTGCTCCAGGCAATTGCCCAGTTGTCACCGAGGATTACTCGTTATTTGTACCCCCGCCCCTAAGGAAGTGTACCCCATAGCTCGAGCGGATAGAACGCCGCCCGTTCGATCGCGTTATGATCCATAATATGTCAATTTTAATTAAGATAAATCATTGAAATCTTACAAAGATGAAACTATTTAAGTTTTTATAGGGTGGCCCAAAGCTTACGACTATATGAGTTGGCTTAAATGATAACATTAAACAATGCAACATTCACTGATTCCACTATAAGAACATACACATATTATCAAATTTTTGACAGTTGTATATGTATATGTTCTAAATCAGTTTCTTTCATATATTCGAATGGACTATGCTAGAGACATGTATAATCCTTCCCACGAGTATACTTAGATTTCCCAACTGGTAATGATACCTCTATATATTTAAAGTGAAATATTAAGAAATATTATTTTTAATGTATATATAATATTCATTCAAATTATTTAACACGTTCACTAGAATACGGCTGAAAATTATTATTTTATTTTTACCTATAAAGACTTCAGTACACGTTTTATATATTAGTAGTTTCGTCTCTTTGAGACTTCTACAATTCATCCTAATTAAATAATTATTCTTCTGTGAATAAAATTCAGTAATTGTGTTTTCAGAACATTCTTACGTATAAAAATATGTACATTTTACGTTTGTTTCTTTGATTATCTCGAGTTTCAATATTATAAGAATTTATCCTAGAACCTTTCGAAAATAAATTTAAAATATGTGTCCAATGGTAACAAGGCTATGAGAGTTGCGCGAAACGGGGTGTAATAGTTGGAGCATACAAACGCAACTGAATAATTAAATAATTCAAATAAAAACAATTTTATTTTATATAATTTTAAAAATTAAAAATATATTACTCTTTCATTTCATTGTACTTAAAAAGTATTTGTTTAAATATATACGTGTGTTCCATTCAAACAATTTATTCGTCCATTTTTAACCTGACTTGAATTTAGATAACAGACATTTTTTTTAGCTTTATTTTAAATTTAACCATTATTCCCTCTGGCATTTCATTAAAGATCCTCATTGCATTATACAACATAGATTTTTGAGACATTATCTTGTCTCAATGTGTCTCTTTCTCTTGTATCATGTTCGTGCTTATGTTTTTTTAATTTAACGCTTACATTTTTGTAATAAATTCTGCCGACGTTTCCAGTAAGGATTCTAAAAATAAATACATAACATTAAAATGTATTATCTGTTTGAAGGTCATCAAGGTATTAAATTCCTTCAACATTGTAATGATCTGAGTATAGCTATTTTTCTCAATATTATTCTCTTATTAACTTATATTTACCAGATATAAGTTGACATTCAAGTGTGTTGGAAATTTTTTATTATATACGAATATTTTAGAGTGATGTAGAATGAAAAGCAATTAATTAATACGAGTAAATTTTCTTATTTTTCGACGAGAATCTGCTCTAAATCGCCATGTAATGAAAGGGATGCTTCTTTTCACTGGATCTTGGGAGGGGTGGATGGGTACCTACTCCTCCTCAACGTTAAATACCCCCATGAATTTCAAACTACAGGTTTGATTTGAAGGTTTGTTTCATGTGCCAATTCTTTATTGCGTGCAGTTATTTATATAAAAGGAGTCGCCTCATATATCATATTGGTACTGAGGCGACATCTATCGAATGTCGCCCTAATACACTTTTAGAGAAAATGACAAAAAGATACTGACCAGCACAAGCAAACTACATAATTCTCCATCACTAACGCTACCAAGACGCTAAGTGGCCTGTTTTCACAGCTGTAACTTGTATATTGAATTCTTTATATTATACACTGTATCTAGGACATCAATGTAGCTTGTTGGTCTTGTGGTTAGGACACTCGCCTCGTGATCCAAAGATCGCGGGTTCGAATCTCAGCCCAGACTAGCAAGTTAGTCCTATTTTCATAGCACAAGCGTTTAGCTTAGTTTGAAAATAGTAAAAATATTGATGTGACACGTATTCCGTGTTCGCATCTCTATTTTTTTTTTTAAAAAAAAAAAAAAAAAAAAAGTGCATTGTTCGAGAACACTTACACCTTGACCAAAAATATTGTCACTAAATTATTAAAAATAAATATATCCAACGTATTTTATAATAAAAATTTATATAAAAAGCTTTGTATAGGAAAATTATGCTTTTTGATATATTATGTTGGCGGCTCTCGTAGCCCAGTGGGTATGACACTAGCTTTTCATATCGAGGGTTCCGGGTTTGATTCCCGGTGAGGTCACAATTTATCTATGTAGTTACTCAAGCCTGGGCGTTTTCTGTTGTGTTTCGCTTCTGTAATTGGGCGTGTTGGACTGTTAAAGCGTAAACTAATTATAAAAAAGTAAATAAAAATAAAATGTATATATACCGCTAGGACATAATGACTACCCTTTTTCCTTTTCTAATTTTGAAGCTGTTAACACGTGGTGAAATATAATTAAGACAGTTTTTAACTGTTTCCATTGTTTATTGTTTTTAACTGTACGGCTTTCAAAGGTGGCCGTGGTAGGCTAAAACCAGACAAAAAACGATAAATAGTAAAAAAAATTAAATAGTCTTTTAATTAAGCTACTAATTTATTTAACACTGAAATTCCAACATAAAAATACATCACTTTTGATGGGATACAGCCAATACTATTTGTTACAAGTAGGTAGACACACACGTTGCCTTCATTTCACCTAACATATATATTTTTTAGGCCGGCGCCACACTGTGCGGATCTTCCGCCACGTCTCTTCCGTCGCGTCAAATCGGCTAAGCAAATGGAACGACCAATCGTCCGCGCAGTGTTTGATAAGCGCGTATTGTATGGAAAGAAATGTAGCGGCACAGTGTAGCGCCGGCCTTAAGGGCGGGGTAAGGTTTTTAAATTATTTTTTTTGTATTTTATTTTTTATTTTTTAAACGAATGTATAACATCGTAAGAATATTGTGTCAAAATTTCAAGTCAATTGGAGCAAAATTGACGAAATTATGAACATTTGAGCGATACTCAGACTGATTTTCTATACCTGCTCGGGCAGCTGAGAGACGCGCTCACCTGAGGACTACCGGACGTGCTTATTGTATTGGAAGAGTTTTGTGTAGACAAGGACTAAAATATGCTGATGATGAAAGCTCTTTGCTGTATGAACATGACATCGACGATTATGTGTAAGTATAAAATAAGTGTTGAGTTTTATTTTGAATTTTACAGTGTGCAAAACTTTAAAGCGTTTTCCCCACATCACACGTTTTCAAAGTCGGTGTCCATCATAACTTCAAAACTACTGCACCGATCCTTTTGAAATATTGAACACTATTTCTGTACACAATTTACAAGGTAACGATGGAGTTTTTTTCAAATTTGTTATTAATTTTTATTTTTTAATAACAAATTAGTCGATATTTTTCGCAAAAAATCGCGTTTTTCCCTTCAAAGTGTTCCAAAAAATTGAAAAATTGTAATTTCAAAAAACCCTCCCAGCGTTACCTGGGAAAATCTATTATCTAACGAATGAACTTTGATTTTTTGATTCCAGATGATCTAGCTCCAAGTTATGATGGACACCGCAATTCTCCTTTTTTCCGAGACACGTCCGAATAATTGCTGCCATTGCCGTATTTTTTAATATTTCGTCTTGAAAATTTTACACAATATTCTTCAAATGTCATAGTTTAATGTATCTTTGGTTTAAATAAAGAGATTTTAACTGTGTCGTCACAAAAAATTCACAAAAACATTCCTTTTTTGTACGAATTAACCTTACCCCCCCTTAAGTAGAAAACTTTTCTCAACGAAAGATTTTTATATAGTTTAACAAAGCCAATTAATGATCCGGAATCTGGAGTAAGGAAATAATAAGACATTTTTGTATGAACGCTTGCAAAATCGAATAAGTGACCTGTGTAATTCCAGATGACTCGATTTATATTTTAATTATATACGTAATATAGGTTCTATTTAAATTTACATTCCTTATTTGGGCTCAGACAAGTTGGCTATGCTATACACATGTACAATATACATACACTGATAAAAGACGTCCATTGAACTCGTGTACCATTCAGGGACGAAAAATGAATCATGGTCCCTCACTACGCTTACACTACACTACTTACAATAATACTATCGCTTATTATATCAGCTGACCGCAACCGCTCGCGAGCTCTCTCTAGCCCTCCCTCCTACGTGCCGCTAATCTGTTGTATTATCAATACCATAAAAATTGCTCATCGTCACATTTTACCAACCACAATGACGTATAATCAAAGTGTTTCGCGTAAAATAATACGTCGGTGGATATAAAACGACTCATTTTAAGGGAAAATAAAAAAAGAAAATTTTTGAATTTATACATCTTTAGGCGCGTTCGTGGTGAAATTTAATCATGCAACGAAACGCGCGCGCATCGTGAGATTGAAGTTTTCTCATCCTTAAGTTATTTAATATAAATCTATTTTTATCTTTATAACCGTCATTTGGCGAAATCTTCATCTCAGTATGTGCAAAGCTCGATAGACGCCGCGCTTAATGACGTCCGTCGCTCTGTAGAACAAGGATCTGTAATCTGCGGATATCTCTTGAGTTGTCAGTTCTTGCGGCTGGTTCGTTTCGCGCTGTTTCGTTCAAATAGTTCTGTATTTCGATGTACTCTGGCTGTTGTGCTGTGAGAAGTGATGCGCTGTTTGTTTTATGTACGCTAAAGATGTAAAACTTCGAACGATCGTACATGAGTTTTTTTTACTTTACTTTTTACCAGAATTCAATTTTTTTGGGTTTCATTACAATTTATAATGTACAGCTATACATTCATTCATAATCATAAATGGTTAACGTGGTGAAATTACTTTTTACCAGTGATTAGAGAATATCTTTTATCTGATACGTGTAATTTGTTTTAAAACAAAGTAGTAGAAATATTATTTTAATTAAGATAAATTATAGAAGTGTCACAGAGGCGAAGTTATTTATATGGGAATCATATATGTAATCAATTCTTATTATATTTTAATTTTTCTCGGGGCAATATTGCTCATTATTTACAGCATACGTTTTGCAGGTGAGATGTACAAGAACCCTAAATCCTATTTATAGAGTTTAGGGTCCTTGTACATGTGTAGTGTGACGTATTTTATTTATATATGCTAATTTGAATATATATATATATATATAGGGCCCTAAAACCATTACATTACCCGGCCCCAACATCTGTCTTCGGGCCTGCCCAGACCTATCACCGTATACAGGGTGTAACAGAACTAATTCACAATACTTTACAGATGGGTTCCAGCTTTGATTATGAGTCGAAAATGTTCAAGCAACATAACCTAATATCAATAGTTATGGAAATATGCGACATCTAGTTTGCATTTTTCTGGCTTATATTTTTACAAAACGTTGAAGTATCATTACAGTAACTTATATCGATTACGAAAAATTCATTCGTTTCAAAACTAACTAAATAAAATAATAAAAACCCTGAAAAAACTCCAATTGGAATGTTTTCCAATTCGAAGGTTTTTATTTTTTTATTTGACTTGTATTAAAGGGAATGAATTTTTCATACTCGATAAAAGTTAATGTAATGATAGTCCAACGTTTTGCAAAAAATAAGTCAGAAATTTTGAAAAAACTGCAAACTTTGATGTCGCATATCTCCTTAACTATTGATATTAGGTCATGGTTGCTTGAATATTTTCTACTCATAATCAAGGCAGGTATATTAAAAATGACCAGAAAAGGTTTTAATACGAACGCAATTAAATTTTTACGAGGTTTTCAAAAACACTATTTTTCCGCTTTCATTTTCATTAATGTATAGTATTTTTGATAATTGAATCTGACAATAAGAACAGCACTTTCATAACAAATTTACATGTAAATGTATCCACTCAACCCTGACCTAGATAGGCAGGTAAGTATGTTAGTATATCTCAATATTGTTTATAAACCTGTTTTGTTCCAAACATCCTGATGGTAGATTCATTCATATTTCGAGCGTATTCTGTATAGAAAGGCACCAGGCTGTTTTGCAATTGAATTATTCAGTAGACTAAATATTAATCGCCTTTTTACAGCACTTCGAAAGCGATAATAGTGTACCGGTTCTCACCACAAAATAAATAAGGATATGGGAAGGTTCTATTTCAAGAACTGGACATTAATTTCAGGAGAAAACATTGACAATTGTGACAAATATGTAATTCGAAGAAATTTCAAGGATATTCACTTAATTAATATACCAACGGTCGAATTCCTTACTCAATTTTTCAAGTTGGACATTTTTACTAGATTTATTCCTTTACAAAATATAGGTATGTATCTATATATATTTTTAAATTATTATAATAAAAATAGAGACACGGAAAATATATAACATCAATATTCTTACTATTTCGAAACTAAGCTAAAAGCTTGTGTTATGAAAATAGGACTAACTTGTTGGTGTCCCGGAATGAGATTCGAACCACCGACCACGAGATCACTCGGAGAGCGTCATGGCCACTTCATTAACAAGCTGTAAATTACATTCTAAAACTAAAATTTTATTGAACATTCGCACATAAATTATACAGAGTTCAACTAAACACCTTATTTAAGGCGAGGGGACTGGGGCATAACGGAAGTATGTCCCAGTTTTTTGCATATATTTATGAAACATTTATAATGCAGTTAAAGCATTTACTTTTGCGTAACTATATCTTCTAGCAAACAAAACGTATTTTCTACAAAAGACATTGTTTATTTTCTAATTCTATAAAATTTCTTTCCAAGAGTCTCTTCAAGTAAAAAAGTAATAAATCGCAAATTATTTACTAAAACATTATATTTTTAAGGGTATTTAGTTTGACTTTTTAATAATTGCTTAATAATTTACAAGATCGTAGTAATTTTTTTAAACAAGTTAAACGTAGTGGAACCAGCCGCGCGTACCAAGAAATTTCTGTTACTTCACGTCTATATATTTTGGTGGTCTGTGTTAAATATACAATATGATAAACGCTTATAAATATTCGTGATAAATATTCGTAGATAGAAGACACAGGACTAATTGAATATTTCGAAATATACCATTAAATGAATATTTCAATTGGCAGCAAGATTTGGTCTATACACTTTTTTTTTTCATTTACGAGTACAAATCTTATATATTTACATATTTGATACATAAAAAAAATTTAGGTACATAAATTTTTTATCATTGTACCTCTCCAATAAGAGATAACTCTGGAGAGTGAGTTACACTAATCTATTGTTAGTTACAGTAGTTTGTGGTACTAAATAATGTTATTTGATTACTATTACATAAAATAAATAACAATAAAACAGGACATAAAGATAAAACAATTGTACTTACTAATATATGGTTTAAATAATTAATAATTAATTAAAATTCTCTCTTTACTATATTCATTTTAAACTGTTTGCTTATTGTTTTACTATATAATATATATATATAATTATACTTATATTAATTTTTTATGGTACACAAATATATATAAGAAGAAAGAAAGTTACGATATAGTATGCGATAATTAATGCATTTATGTGGGAAAAACAATTTAAAAATAAGCTAACAATAAGCAAACAGTTTAAAATGAATATAGTAATGAGAGAATTTTAATTAATTATTAATTATTTAAACCATATATTAGTAAGTACAATTGTTTTATCTTTATGTCCTATTTTATTGTTATTTATTTTATGTAATAGTAATCAAATAACATTATTTAGTACCACAAACTACTGTAACTAACAATAGATTAGGTAAACTCATGTTAAACTCCAAAGACAAAGTCGATCCACTAAATCATTCGAGTATATATAAACTGAATTGAAATGACTGTTCGGCATTTTGTATACCACAATTAAAAAAGAAAACGGTATTGAGATTCTTCATATAAATAACAGAGGCCTTAGTTCGGATAATTTAGAAATATTAGAAATCGTGAAATGCCTAAACGCTAAAGCCATTATAGTTAACAACCAGTTAAATTTTACGAATAACCCATGATTTGATATGTTCCCCACTCCAGTGTCTATTTTATTTTTGTTTTTTTTTATTCTTTTTTTTATTAGAGACACTAACAGGATAATAGGTACATGATAATAAAACATTACAAGTGAAGACTATACCCATTATCCCAATTACAAGTGTCTTCGGCACGCTCTAGCAACATGTATATTTGCATTTAAGTATATTTTACATGTACATTTATGTGTATTGTATATTTAGTGTTTGAATAGTGCGATTAGTATTTAATAAATAATTGAGCCCTTGCCCGGAATAACGTTGTATCCAACAAAACACTCATTCCGAGAAAAATTGAAAAAACGTAACCAGTTACAATTTATTACATTTTATATTTTAAATATAACAAATATGTAATTCTTAACTAATCTCAATATAAAATAGGGGGAAAAGTCAATTAAATTTGAATATATTGTAAAAAAACATGCTGAATCAGTGGAAAAACGTTGTATATGAAATTTTCACAAACAACGTTATTCCGCAAAATGGATATTTTTATTCTGCTTTACTTGATAATGCCTTTTAAAAGCAGCATGTGCTCATCTAACATGAATTCACAAATGTCATCGAGGTCCTTGAGCTTAACAGTCTTATTGGCAGTAGATTGGAATACATTGAAGTTAGTTCCAGGCTCCCTAACTGCATGATTTTTTTCCAAACGGTAGCCAATCTTGCCCTCCTTCCACAAATAGTTGGTAGAAAGCTATAGGAGGTCCATGATTCTAATTCTCTGTGGAAGGTTTGAGCTCTGATTGTGATGAGATCATTAGTAGGTAAAGAGCTTTTACGGAACGATAAGTCTCTCGTACATACTGTTACATATCTCCGTCTGTTTGCTGAATACGGCGTCGGGTATTCAATTTCTTAATACACAAGACGAGATGATTACTTTTTGCATTGTAATTCAGTAACCTGAATACTGATTAAATATTTATCTTGATATTAAAGAGGGAGATAAAGGGAGAAAACATCCCGGATTTAAACATTTTTGGCACAAACTTGACCCCGCGAAAAAGAATGAGGAATTAAATAAACATTTTGTATCGGTGTTATATTAAGTTACGATATAAAGAGCACTATAAAGCCAGCATTATTATCAAAAAGCATTTCAAATATCAATATGGATAAATCAATTGAGTAAAATCGGTTAACGTTCGACAAAATAATATGAAATCACAATATCAATCAGAATTGCCAAATCGTATACAACGTTATTCCACAAACATGTTCTGGCGGGTCAATTGCAGGTTTGATAATATTTTTTCTGGATAAAAACTCCTTTCCTGCATCCTTCAACTTATTGGCTTTGATATCTTTCCAATTTAGAACATTAGATGTTCGTTTTCTCCCTTTATTCATGTGAATTAAACCACGCTCCACGATATTGAAGCTCGGCGACGCCATTTTGAGAAACACTATACAACGTTATTCCACAAACCAATAACTTTAAAATGCAGCCAGAAGCCTAAATATTTTTTTCTTGACATATTATTTACCTTGATCGATGCATAATAACATACCTAACATAACTCCATCAATAACTCAAAATTGACATTTGTGTTGGATACAACGTTATTCCGGGCAAGGGCTCAATTGATTAAATGGATCTATAGGTTCAGGTCATCGTTTAGAAAATGGATGTTGTGTGTGAGTGAGTTTTTGAACGATGATAAGGTATCTGCAAGAATATCAGCATCAATATTAGGGTCATCTATCATCCCCACCACGTCCCCGTTAAAAAGTATTACTTGTTTACCAAAATAAGTATTGGATAATTCGAATGCGTTCGTCCTGACGAAAATACAGCTGTATCGTAACCGTTTTTAAGTATTTTGTTAATTAAGATTTATAATAATTTTTGTTTAAATAAATTGTTTTGTAATCGAGTTTGGTCTCTTTTGACTGCTTATTCTACATTTTTGTTTACTTGACTGCTTATTCTATACATTGTATTATTAATTAAGATTTTGATATAGGTATTAGATAATACTTTCTCGTTGTTATTTAATTAGATTACACATTTAATTAGTTAGATAACTATGTATATGATTATAAGTGGTTATCCCTCATCACACCCAAGAATTCATAATTCTTTTTGGTGAGGTATATACATACAAAAAAATGAATTGTTAACATTTTCTAACATTGTAATAAGATATTATATATATTAATAATTAAATAAATAAAAAAATAAAAATATAATAAAGTACCTATGAAAACTATGGCAGAAACCATCCCCACCTTGAAAGTAGTCAACACTGAAATATTGAAAAATATTATTGAGCCGTCTATGAAATTCAGCTCCGCCAATATCATTGATCCATAAAACGTCAATTATTGATCAATAATATTGACAGTGTGCGGGGGTCTTAACATTAATATTCAGGCCATTTTTTCAACGAGTCACAAATTGGTGGAATACACAGGACATGGTGGAATACAAAGGACATAATTGGCCTAAGTATATTAAAATAATGGCCTTATTTAAAAAATTACTAACTTAATACATTAGAATTTTATTTTTGCTGATAATAGACTGGTTTGTATTATTTATTATATTCAATATATATTTCAATTATTTATTTAAATAGTCATGTAAATAAATAATTGATTTGATGTGTTCTAAGGGTTGCCTTATTTGGTTGATTATTGCCAAGAAAATGGATGTTGTGTAGGAATAACTTTTTGAATGATGCCAGGGTATCTGCAAGAATATCAGCATCAGCGCTCAGATCAGCAAAATTATATGTTCTTATGATGAGATAAAATTAAACCAAAATTAATAGAATGCTGACTTGTTCTAAAGAACTTCGAATTTCTTATACGGGGTTTAACATGCAAATTTATGTCAGATGAAGAAAGAGAATCAATAGCTCCACTCTTGTGTAGCACAACAAGATCTGATATTTTCCGTCTCTCTGTGTATCGTGCTTAGGGATCTTTGAAATTAAACTAATACATTATTTTGGAGTGAAGTGTAGGGGAATATGAACTTTTTTCTGATAATACATTTTATACAACCCTATAACTACTATAGGTACTATAAATAAATATTTAAACTGTGTATTTAACGCCCGTCAGAAGACAGGTGTTTCGTCATCAATCTGAACATACACCATAAGTAACTAAGTCAACACTCGTTTGTCGTCATCCTGGAGAAGCATAATTTTAAAAAGGACAATTTTGAAGGACTTTTCTTTACGAATAAATGCAAAATAGGCGATTTTTATTCAAACAATTTTTAGTTGGAATAAAGAAATGTATTTATTTATTGTTTTTAGGATCCCAAAAATAACACAAACACATAACCAGGTGCATTTACATAAACATGATTTAAAATATGTTTAATATAATATTATTTTATATAATACAAAGATTCATATTCATTTGAGATAAACATAATATATATTTATAAACTTAAAAAATATATAGTTGTAAAACAAAATAAAGAACAGAAAAAGAAAATATGTATATGTAGTATACTTAATATGGCACAAATCATTCATTGGTCTTAAATCCATATATAAAATGAGCTCATCAATACATAATAACACATAGTAATATTATAATATCTAAATCATAATCATAAAGTTACATACATAGATATTAAAATAAAATAGAGTAAATACAAGATATATAAACATGAAATAAGTATCCTTTGGCATATCGTTGCGTATCAGGTGCATTACAATTATTTAAGTAAAAATTAAAGTGATTTTCTTAATTTGAAACTTTCAGTGCAATTTTTGCTTCACGCATAATAAATAAAAAAATAAATCAATATATTTAAATAATCAACATATTAATGGTTGATTAAACAGCGTTTCCTTCAAACATAGCCAAGTCGTCACAATGTATTAGTAGATTCCAATTTAATTTTCAAACTGACCTTAATTAAAGTACATGTATATATAAAGTAGATGATGACTACATCAGATGTTACTGGAAAAACAGTATTTTCTAATATTTTAATTTAAAACCAACGACTAAATGAATCATAATACGATAAAACTGTATATGTTCAAGATTAAAATGAAAACAACTATAATATGTTATATATGGAAAACTATTTTAGTAAAACGCTAATATTTTATTAACAAGACTCGGAATACCTGATGCTATTTATTTACATAATAAATCGTTAAATCTGTGAAATATAATAGGTATTATTAAATATTCGCATAATTACGAAAACGTTTTCCAGAGATCAAAATAATTGTATTGGTGAGGTCAGAATAATATTAATGTCCTTGTCGTGTCATCGGTAAATGCCGGGGTCTGTCGTCGGAGTCTTTGCGGGAGACGTAGTCAAATGTGAGCTCTCAACCACGGACGTTCACGGTGGTGGAGCCATTGATCTCGTCCAACTGGCGTGAAGAGAATGATGCAACTATCTTGCGTTCACCATTACGCCTGGGCAGGAATTTGTCGCTGTACGTCACGAATTCACCGGGTTTCACGTCTCTGTAGCGAATCTGTACAGAAAGATTATTTCAAAATATTACTTAATAATACTACAATATAACTGTATTTCAATGAATGCATAAAACGTTGTCCTGACCTGTCTTGGACGCTGTAGTCCTGGTCCTTCAAATGTGAAGTAGCAATCCGTAAGAGCTGTGGTCAATGGATTCTGGAAGCTAAATGTTACGTGACATTCTTGGTTCACGCAAGGTTGACCTCGTACCTGCATTAATAATATAAATAAACAAATCATGATTGTTAGTCAAAGTGTGCCATGTATCTTGCACACATTATGATTGAATTATACATGATATTAATTGGAACACGTGTTTTATGAGATCTTAAGAAATTAAAAATGATTATCAAACATTCACCTCAAAATTATTCCTTCTAGTAAATTATTTTTTACTTAATACTCCATACCTGAACTTGCATCCTAGGTTTATGCAGCGGGAAATCGTCTTCCTCGGACCACGTCTGGCGTGTCTGTTTTACAAATGCCATGGCGAAGATTTTGATGTGAGAGTGGTCTACCAGCTTGTCCATGTAGTCCTGGGGAGTCACGTGGACCTTCAGAACCTCGCGCTGCCCGGCCCTGATGACGAAGTCGCCCTGCACCCGCTTCAGGCGAGAGGCTATGGCGCCGGTGTAGTAGCTAGAGTTGGCAGTCAGCACAGCGCTGATCGTACGCTCTTCGTGGGATTTGTTCTGGAATAATTATTAAACCCTTCATTCAGCATTTCTGACCTCAGCATTATATGTACACAAGCATTCGTTGCAACTCATAAATACCATTAGGTACTTTCTTTTCATATTGCAACGGTGCAAACTTCTCTTTTGGGATTTATACCAGATATTTAATCAAAATAATCATTGGAGAATGACAGTGTTTTACACTGTCGTTTCTTCTAAAATCTGTGATTACCTTACAACAAGGTACCTTTATTTTATTCAATAGGTATTGACCTGTAGTACTCTAGTATTTTTTTACTTAACAATTTTTAATTACAAAATGATATAAAAACTATACTAACAAAACATCTTGCTAGATGTTTGTATGCAGGTATATCCATGCAAAGTTAGTCTTATATCAACTAATTCAAAGCTATTTGGTGTCTAAATCAAAGCATTTTATTCTTGATTATAATATCTACTTTTTTATTACCTCCTCCAAATTAGGATTGAGCGTACTATTTCCTCTGGAACCAGGTAAATTGGTTTTCAATTTGGGAACAAAATATTTCAATGTCCTCGATCCATATTTATTGGTAATTTTAGGAATTGATTAACTTAATTTAGCTGGACGTCTTGTATTTCTTCCATACAAAACCACCCTATTAAAGCCTCGTTATTATAATTTTCTTTTTTTTTAACAAAACAGTAACAATCCGTGCACCGGAGGAACGTTTATGAAAAAGTAAACCAATTTTAGATTATGCCTTAATTCAAAATAACGCCGTCTTACAATTTTTTTTAACAATAGCGCTTTGAAATTTGTTGTATTTGCTTTGTATTTAAGTTACAGGAGTAACCCCATAATTGGTGTCATAGTGGAGGATGAATTTGTGGGGAAATATAAAATGAAAATTCTTATGATGATAATTAATAATCATCAAACATAGCAACTCACGTGAATGTTGACGACTACATCGAATGGCTGACCGAACGGAATCATGTCGATGTCAACCAGATCGAAGAAAACGTCTTCCGTTTCCCTGTTGGGGAACTCGTAGTACTGCTGGCCACGGGAGAAGCCGCGGCAGGCATTGAATACCGACAACCTCTCCACTGCGGAGCTATCTGGGGTCTTGTACTCATGAGTCACCTCCAACATGTCGCTGTCTCCCTCATCGTCGTCTCTGTTGGGGTTCTTGGTCACCAACTTGCGTCCAACGCTGGTATAACATATAATCATTTCCATAATATGTCAAAACCGTTGTCAATATTTTTGTAAAGATTAACGTGAGATTCATTGAAACTAATCTTGTACCCTCGGTTGGCTAAAATATATCACCGCAAACAAAAGTCATATTATTTTCTCAAAAAAATGTCTATTAAAAAATCTTATTAGCTCAGGTATAAACACATTAGTACCTACTATACAGTTAATGCTCTTATTCGGATGCATATATTGTCAAATATGTATCGTGCAATGTTACTTGCGCGTAAAATAAGTAAGTTTTTATTTTTATGGCATAATAAAATGGATAAGAATTTTGATCCAAGTGAGAAGGAATTAGTTTTTTGTGTGATGTTTGATATGATGTGTTTCTTTTTAATATACATAGCGATAGAAAATTTTTCGGGAACCAGTAACAATCGGAATTCTACGACGAATCAGATTTCATAGAGCATAAAAAACCAAAAGTGCGTATCAAGTAGTATTTAGAGTGCTTAGGTCGCTGACGATCCGCAAGAGAATGAAAGGATGGATATTACGAATGCAGAATTTTCTACCTTCACATTTTTTTTTAAATTTAATAAATACTATCGTACATTTCTGCTTGAATTTGCATAAAATATTCTTTAATTGCTGTATGTCATACCAAAAATAATCTGGAATGCAAACAGTTTTGAAATAGAACAATGTTACTCACGAGTATTGGTTTGTTGCCATCCTGGAGAAGCCCCACTCGGAGTTTTCATCTTCCTGGAAGTGGCACATGTCGGCGTTGACCTCGGAGTACACGAAAGGAGTATCGTACTGGAAGCCTACTTCGCCACGACGAACAGCCTCTAAACTGGCTGGGCCGCAGCGGTAGACACTCTCGGATTCTTCTTGCGGCGTAGCGTCGATAATCTGCCAGCCTCCATATCCTATATATACATACATGATGAAAGGTAAGTTTTTAATGTACCTGTTTAAAAACACATATATTATGAATTGAGGAAACACATACCTTGAGGAAGATCTGGTCGGGTCATCCAGACATCGTTCCATACGTGGAAGTTCCAGCAGGAATCGAAGCAGTCCTCATCCGGACCATTAGGAATCTCATTGCCTTCCTTGTCGAAGTACTTATCAACGGTCAAAGTATGGTTAGTGTCGTGGGCAGATACGTAGTTCGTCACAGATCGACAAGGAATACCTGAGGAAAAATAACAACAGTGTTTTATTTGGTGAAACAGATCACATACGCTGGCTTTGATTTGTGTTATCAATATTTACCCAAAGCTCTGCAAATGGTGACGACCACCGCAGAGAACACCCAACACTGTCCGTACTCTACTGGGCGACCACCGTCACTCAGGTAACGCTCCATGATGGCCACGCTGCCGGTCCAGGCATGAGGAGCCACTCCCTCCTTGTACTCGTTGTCCCAACGGCCCACCATCAGTCCTTCATCGTCATTTCCGTTCACCTATGTATTACAATAATTGTAGATGAAGAACTAATTAAGATGGTTAAAATTTTAATATATTTTTTAAGAACTGAATTGGAAACTTACTATAGAAGAAATGGCCCTAACAATTTGCACCGGATTTCCTCTATCGGGATGTGACAATCCACTGCGTTCCAGCAAGTACATGCAAGCGGGCAGAACCACGTCGTCGTACTGGCCGTAAATCCAACGGCGTCCCTTCGGCTGCCTGTAGGATCCGCACCAAACCTTGCCCGTGTCGTTCATGATGTATTCCTTACGCAAAGCGTCATTTTCCATGTAGACGGTGTCCTCACGGCACCATGGATTGAACAGGATGTAAATATCCTCCTCGCACTTGTAGTCGTAGCGATTGTCGCGCTGACCTTGTCTGTTGGTCTGTACCCAGCAGTGCCACAAGCCCACCTGAGCGGAAGCTGGAATGTGCACTTGGAAAGTGACGGTGTTAGCGTCTTGGCGCTGGATGCTGATTTCCCAGCGATCCATTTCGTGAGCGAGAGCGGAAAGGTTTTGCAGGGAGCCGTGTCCGTAGGGCCTCGGGTGCTGCACGCTGCCCATTCGCTCCATTCGGTCGATCGGGCCGTGCGGGCTGAGGGGGCTGTGCTGGAGAATAGGTTCGTTGGAGAAAGATCCTCGGCGAATTCCGTACCCGGGTACGGCGCTGCTTTGGATTCCAGAAATGCTCTGCACTCCGGGCAAGTCGCGGCTGTGTTGCAAATTCCCATATTGACTAGACCAGTTCACAGGCAATACAACGCGAGTTCCCTTAGTAACGGATGGCTTAGGTCCTGAAAAAATTATTAAAATCTTATTTTATTTTATTGATATACACGGCCATAAAGCCTTTAAAAGTACAAAAAAAAGTTCACAGAAAAAAGAAAACGTTGGGTAACCGAATATACAGTAGAATAAATATACAGTAGAATAAATAAATTAAAAATGCAAATTAAATTGTAGGAAGAAAATTTTCTAATTTTAGAATGTTTGGTCAGTTAAGATTGTATGTGCCCTGAAGAAGCTACGGTCGTAGTTGAAACCTGGTCGGAATCGACAACAAATATAGTGGTGTTTAACCAATTTATTTGTATTCATTTAATTTTAATGTGTTTGCTTCCTTTGAAAATTTTCATTTGTAATGATGTAAATCATCTGAAAATATATCTGACAGACAAGCATATTCATTAGCATGTTTGTGTAATCTATTTATTGGTGAATTTAATATATGGTTTGAATTTCCAAACTGGCGATGAAAAGTTATGTTAGGAACATGATTACATTATTAATGAATTTACTTGTGGATAATCTAATAAGTCATTAACATTTTTTTTTAAATCTACGTCAGACAATTTAGATTATTGTAATTTCTTCAAAAACATTACAGTTCAGATCTACAACAGGTGTATATAGCGTGAAATGAATTAATCAATTAATAAATCTTAAATATCTACACTGAGCTCTTTTTATACTGCTGGAGTGAACAGCGCAGTACGGCGACCATATGATTGAATTATATTCTATCATACCTGACTACGAGCTAATGATGCATACACAGTATGTATGACCGGAAGTGAATTATATTAGTAAATTTAGAAAAGATAGTAGATATAACTGTACTAACCAAAACCGAAGACGATTCTGATGATATCTTGTTGCTTGTCCCATGTTCGGTCGAAGCGGACAGCGAAGAAAAAGTTCTGCCCTCTGCGCAGCACCGGGGTGGGCAAGACGGTGTCGTTTACCAGCTCGTACTGATCGGTGTGGTGGTCCTTGGAGTTGTCCCTCGCGTAGAACTCGGTGAGCTCCACCTTCAGCGGCTGCTGCGAGTAATAGCTCTGCGGCTGGGTTTCGAAGTTCTCCTGGCGGCGGCGACGCTCGTTCTGGTCCGCCATGCGAGAAATCATGTTGTGGGAGAACTGAGTGTTGGGGCTGTTGCGAGTGGAGAAGTTGAGGCGATGGTTGGCTCCGGCGGAGCGCGAGCGGCCGGGGCGAGGCTGCGCCGTGGGCCCGGGCCTCTGGTTGGGGGGCCGCCTGCTGAGGCCCGGCCGCTGCTGGAAGCTGGACACGTTGTAAGCCCCGGACATGCCCGGGGTGTAGTTCGAGGCCATTCCCCCGATATTGAGGTTCTGCATGTCGCCGCGGAGACAGCCCATACCGGACATGCTGGAGATGCCGCCCAGTCCGCTCATGCCGGTCATACTGGAAGTCATGCTGGATGACATCCTGTCCAGTCTCGATGATGGTTGAGTCATTTTATATCTGAAATTTTACCAATACGCTAACCGAGTCGGTACAATCCACATTCACATTCACAATTTTCTTTGTAAATCCATTGCGCATATTTTATATAAAAGATTCTGTAGGCATCCATCTGACCTTATATTACGAGAGTGCGTTTTGCTCGATGTCAGACAACTAGCCTTACGACAATATTTTCTACAAGACACCACAAATATCATACATAATTGTGATGCCTCAAGAAATAATATTCTACTAGACGAAAAATTAAAACTCAATTCAGTTCATGGCACGCCAGCTCCTTATATTCTTTTGTGCAATAACTTGGAAAGATGAAGTGAAATCAATAAGTATCAATTATTCATAATTACTGAAAAAAAAAATTGACATATATTTTTTCTTTTTCAAAATTAAATTGGGCAATTCTTTATATTCCTCATTTTTGAGTATCTTCACTTATATGAAACAAAATTATCGTAACTTTATATGATTTTTATTTGTTGAAATAAACTATAATCTAAATAATATCGGTCTGGCATGTTATTTCTACATTTATGTATATGATTCTACACATTCTAAATATCATCTGACATAAAAATCAAAATCTGCCCTAAGGCAGGTAGGTGTTCACCTAGTAAAGTGAAGATGGGATATAAAAAAAAAAAATTATTGTTTTTTTATTATTACTTCTTATCGGTATAATAATTGTAGATTGTAATTATATTATGTACATCTAACTATGTCAATAGAGGATTAATATAAACTCATTAATGTTATTACTGCTTTAAAAAGATTAATGTAGTAATTTCAGTAACTCACCTTCTAAAATGTAGTTTCAAAAGATAACTAACACTGAATTTAGTGTTATGGGCTCGAATAAAGTCTTTCAGAGATTGCGAAGAGACGACAGAAACGTATCCAAGAAGATGTGATGACACCTGACTGTTGCCAAGCAAACTGGTGATGATGGCTAGAATTTGGCAGCTTTTATACCCGGGTGGAACATTAACTCCTGAAGGAACATCGACCCCCACTACAATGAGTGTATCCTGTGTCAGGATGCTTTTGTCTGGATAACATCATTGTCCTCCCGCGGTGGTAATTTAAACCTACTTAACATGGTGCAGGTTGCTGACCGTAGAGCGTAAAACTCACATAGCAACCATAAATATCCTGAAATTAATGTTAAATTTTTTAATTGTATAATTTTGCAGATGTTTATAAAAATATATTTATCACTTCTGACTTGCGGGTCTTAGCCTGCTCAAGGGTTTTCTTCAATTTATCTCAATTTCGGACCGTTTATCTCCAATTTTATATCTCTAAAATATATATGTAGATATCCATCTCTTTGAGGACAGGGTCGCTTCACCTTATATAACGTGAGGCCCCCGCACACTACCAATATCCTTAGGTATACGGGTTATCCTCTTCACATGGTCCAACCACCGAAGTCTATGTACCTACCTATATAAATAAACTTCGGGACACTTAACTCATTAAACAAAGTATTCATACAACTCGTTGTAGCGTCTATACTAAAAATTCATTTTCTTAAATCCGCCCAAAGACACGCCTTAAAATGTTCCTTTTTAAAACATTCTCATTTATCTTAGGACCCATCTGATCAGAAGTAATAGCAAAATGTATAGATTTTAGCAAAAACAGTATGTTTAATTGGACGTCAATACCTATTGGGTTTCAGACGCATATCTAAGCACTGGTCAACTAAGCGATTTATACATTATTTTTTTATGTTTGTGTCAGCAGTTAAGATTCTGGATTCTGAATAGTAGTTTAGTCTTGGATTTTATTAAAATTTGAATTCGTAACATACATAAATAACAGCGATTCGTGCTTATCATACTAGACAGAGCCAGCGAGCGCTAGGCTTTCGGTACCTATAGTGTCAAACCTAAAATATTTTCTGTAGATGTACACAATATTAGGCAACAAGATCTGGATAATTACATATGATATTTGTGTTCAGAGGATTGACAGATAACAGGTAATACAGAAACTTACAAAAAATGTAAAATAAACGGATTTTGAATGTGTTTACTATACAGATACTCATATTAATCCTTGCCAGACGCATTCGCGGGTCATTTCTTCCGCCAGACGCTTTGAAGCTCTATACATAATAATGTCACTTATGTACGTTACGTAACAAATCTGAATTTCATATATTTTATTCGGGCCACTATTTAACAATATTACCTGATACCTTATATTTCAACGTTTTATTTATACATTTTTTTTACCTGTAGATTTTCGACTTATAATCAAGACAGGAGTATAGTCCTGCGAGGTTATTAATGTTTCACAAATAACCCTGTATATTTCTATATATATTTATATTATGTATACGAATATGTATATATATATATATATATATATGTTTTGCTTGAGGTTTCCGCGAGCGTTATTGTATGTAACAAAAGGAACTTCTGGAATCCCTCGCGTTTTCTGTAAATGGTCTCCGTGAGAAGACCAAGGCCTACGTTTCGACACGGTATCACGTGCCATTGTCAAGGCTAAAAAGGCCTCAAAAGTTACGGACTAGCCGTACTTGTTCGCGGGTGACATGAAAGTCCCCCACCAATAAGGCTTTATTGCCTTATTGGTGGGGGACTTTGGACGCTTTTTGGAGACGCAGCTCATCGACAAGGCGCCCTGAAGATGAACAGTGAGATCTGTTCGAAACGTCGGCAGACGACTGGTCCTGACGACCAGAATTTGACGCGGGTTACCCCCAAAGTAGTTAGAACTAACATATATATATATATATATATATACATATTTTTATAAATAACAAACACGAAATACGTATATTTTCAAACATTACAAAAAATTGGACTAACTTGTTGGCATCCTGGAATGGGGCTCGAACCACCGTTTTCATGATCACTAGGCGAGCGTCATGAACTCTATACCAACAAGCTACTCAATTTCAAATTTTCAAATCCAAATTTAAATTCTACCTAATTACTATATGATCTTATAATAAATTTTATGCTGATTTCTTACATGTATAGAGAACCAGGAACTCTTCAAGAAGAGCCTAAAAACTCATTTTTTCGGGATGACGCACCAGTAAAGCGCCCTTGAAGCGTCTCTTACGCAAAAATTGCGCTGTATAAATTAACATAAACATAAACATGTAATTAATTCAACAGAAAAAAATATATTGATAATTTAATAATTATACCTAGGTAAATAGCGAACATTTTATAATCCCGCAAAATAATCTTTAAAGGGAAATATGGATTTTCCTATCAAATCAAACATTTAAAAGGTACTGTCATGATGCAACCGTTGTACGTATAATATTACGTATTTTCTTTATTTTATCTTTGGATCAATAGGTAATAGGCCTGCAAAATGAAACCAGATGTACAATTACCCTTGTTCGGAGACTTGTTATTACCATTCATGTTACGATTTCATTGAAACACGCGCCAGATTATAATGAATCAATTAATTGAGTTCATTGATTGAGATAATACTGATATTCTAACATCTTAACTTAGTTTATCAGCGCCGGAACACTGGAAATTTGCCCGGGGCCTCGCGCTTCTACGGGCTACAATATTGTCGTATTGTTTTTATTCCCTTGATGGGCCGGGCTGCAGTGCCCATCCCTACTTTGCCCGGGGTGTACGATGTTATGAAAATTGTATTTAAGTATTTATTCATAAAAATCGTGCATTCATTTTATTCAAGTTCGTGAGAGATTTACAGATATACAACTTCTGTTATAATCTTGATTATATTTACAATCATAGGTACATAGCACAAAACTGAGTGCTAGGTTATATACATATGATTTTCATATATTGTAAAACCTTTATTCAAAAACCATTTACATATAGATATTATCGATTTCATCGAGCATGCATTTAGAATTTTCATCACTTCGCTGAATGCAGCTACTGCTGAACCATAATTTACATACCGTGTGTCCTGCTCTAACACTACTCACCTAATGTTATTATCATTCAGATCTACCTCTTTTCTCTTTCAACTTATCACACCAATAACAGGAAATCTTCTCCGATCCCACGTGTATGCTCAGACTATAGTAACCTTTTAAATGCAATAGATATTTTTAATATCAAATATAAAGAGTATCGTCGTATGGTGAGGCACATTCGGGAAACTCGTCACCCTCCCTAATCATGTGTATTATATACATTAAACGTATTACTTATTTTCACTTTTTTTATTTTATTTAATTAATAATATGTATAATATTTTATTACAAAGATACCTTGAAAATATTTGCAATATTTTTTTTTGTAATGTAGTGACACCTCACCAAAAAGAATTACGATTCTTGTGTGTGGTGAGGTGCCACTGTTTACTTTTACTCCTTATTATCATTTACTGTTAAATTCATATTTATTGTTAGATATAACTGTCTTATCTGTGTCGTCCTATAATTGTGGGAGACAAATAACTACTTTTTGTATTCTTTTCTTACAACACATATTTATGTTTTCTTGTTGGTTGATCAAATAAATCACTGATATAACGTGAGCATTTTTAAATATATACGTAATTATTAATTTTTAACTAGTATCATGCCTAATGTTTTCGGTTTTCTACTTCGTCAAGCATTTGCCTTACTAGTTCAAAAGCGGTCACACTCCATGACAAAGACAATGAAACCGCAGTACCTAGTCTCCTTAACAAAGCTCTGCTGGTCTTGCAAAACGTTAACCACATTTCCAGACACCATATCAAGTAGCTGCCAGCTGCCATTGTTCTACGGTACCGCAAAGGGAAATGATATTTTAGGGGACTAAATCAAACTTGTCACAGAGTTGCTTAATGAAAACATGAATTAAAAAAACAGGGTTTTAAATTAAAAGTAACAGTGAAGTGCAAATGATTTAACAATCATCAATGAACATTTAAGAAATTAATCAATTGTATGATTCCACGCTAGAGAGAGTTACAACGTAATATTTTTTTTGAAATAAAATAGAGATGCGAACACGGAATGCGTGTCGCATCAATATTCTTACTATTTTCAAAATAAGCTAAACGCTTGTGCTATGAAAATAGGCCACTGGTGTCCTGGAACAAGACTCGAACCACCGATCACCAGATCACTAGGCGAGCGTCATGACCACCACACTAGCAAGCTTCACATAGTTATCAAAAGTTACATTGCGTTTAGTAAATGCAATATAAATTACGATTTCAGTATACTGGCTAGCTAAAACGAGCCAAATAATCGGAAAATTTTGGTTTTTAGTGATTTTTCAAAGGTGACAAAGTGTTGTTTTCCTTTTATTTATTTTTATTAGATTACTTACATTCGTTATATTGTTAAATTTTATGGCAAAATTTGTTGAAAATTTCAAGTAAAATTACTAAAAAGCAAGCTGAGATTGCCCGAACGAGGATACGTATTGAACTGTCAAAATGAACTTAAATATGGTGTAATTCTAAAGTTGGCTATTTTAATATTAGAGTAATATAAGGTCCTTACATATGAAATTGGCGTTTTGCCGTACTGGCAAATTTGATCTCAAATATCTTCTCTTTGGTTAGGAATTCCAAATCCAAATTTATACAACTATTTACTCATGTATTTGTGTTTTGAAAATTATAATTCATTTGTTTTTTCCTCAATTGTTTTTTTCTTTGCGTCACTCAGTTTACAAAATGAAAAACTTGAAATATCGCGTTATTTACGAGTACGAGTTCCACCGTGGCACCAGTGCTGCAGAAACGGCTCGAAGGATTAATGATGTGTATGGCGACGGTGCCGCAAAAGAAAACACAGTGCGTTTTTGGTTCCAACGTTTTCGTTCTGGAAATTTCGACCTGCAGAACAAGCCCCGTGGATGGCCGGAGACCAAAGTGGATAATGAAGAATTGAAGGCTATTGTGGAAGCGGATCCATCGCAAACCACATCCGAGTTAGCTACAGGCTGCGGTGTTAGTGATAAAACTGTTTTAATCCACTTGAAGCAAATTGTTAAGGTGAAAAAGCTTGAAAGGTGGGTACCTCACGAATTGAGTGAAGCAAATCAACAAACGCGCGTTGACTGCTGCGTTGCATTACTCAATCGGCACAATAATGAAGGGATTTTAAATCGAATCATTACCTGTGATGAAAAGTGGATCCTGTACGATAATCGGAAGCACTCATCGCAATGGCTGAACCCTGCCGAACCAGCCAAACCATGCCCCAAGCGAAAATTGACTCCAAAAAAGTTACTTGTGAGCGTTTGGTGGACTAGTGCTGATGTCGTTCACTACAGCTTTCTTAAATCTGGCCAGACGATTACGGCAGATGTCTATTGTCAGCAACTGCAAACCATGATGGAAAAGCTAGCTGCTAAACAACCGAGGCTGGTTAATCGCTCTAGACCACTGCTGCTTCATGCTAGACCACACACTGCACAACAGACGGATACCAAATTAGAGGAGCTTCAATTGGAAAGTCTAAGACATCCACCGTCCCAACAGATTACCATTTTTTTTTAAATTTGGATAACTTCTTGCAAAGGAAAAAATTCAACTCCGATGGGGCATTCCAAACCGCCTTCAAAAATTTTATTGATTCCCATCCGAATGGTTTTTTTAGTAAAGGGATCGATGAACTACCTATGAGATGGCAAAAAAGCATAGATAGCAATGGTACATACTTTGATTAAATAAATATATTATAATAAAAAAAAATCTCCTTTATGTTCCTCCCATACTAAACGCCAATTTCATATGTAAGGACCTAATAGCATTCAATTATAAATGTAATGTATAAATGCAACAAATATCTCTATATTTCTGATATCTCTATATTTCAAGACCATTAGCGAGCCAAAAGTATCAGTTTTAATAATTACTGTAAATGCATTATTTAATTACACACGAAAATGCAATTTTTGAGTAAGTACCTACTTTCTATTAAATTCTAAATTTGAAAAAAAATGACACTATTCCACAGCCATGCAATGTTTCGCCTTAGCGAGACAAATCGTTACCATGAGCAGTAAGTCAGCGCATTCGAGCCTATTCCGAAAATAAAAAATGTTCAGAATGTGATTACTATTCAAGCACTCGCGGATACTTTTACATTTTGTAAAACATGACGAAACTCTTCATTTTAATTAATTAAGATTAATTATAGAAGTCAGGGAGTCGAAGCTTTTTTATATGGGAAATAATTCAATTATTTTTTATGTATAGAACAGGTCAATATCCAAAGCTAAGCCAATATATAGGTTTGCAACAGGCATAACCATTGGCAGGTTGGTCCTGGAATGTAAAATAATGTATGGAAGTCTTTATAGGATAGCCACAGAGCTTATGAACTGTACTAGCTGGCTTAAGTGATCACTTTACACAATGCAATGTTCACCAATTTCACTGTACGAACGATCACACATAATCAATTAAAATTTTGAAAGTAAATATTAGTAAGCAATATATTTTTTAATGTAGGTATATGTGATATTCTTTCAAATTACTTAACATACCTATACACTATAATGAAAATTATTTTTTTAACTCCTATTATAGACCAGTTTATATTTTCAATATTTTTATAAATGTTCTGAGAATTAAAATACAAAATCCAGTAATTGCGTCCAGTTTTTATATTTGCTTGGAAATTATGCATTTATTTAAATAAATACTTTTTTTTTTTTTTTTAAAAAATAGAGATGCGAACACGGAATACGTGTCACATCAATATTCTTACTATTTTCAAACTAAGCTAAACGCTTGTACTATGAAAATAGGACTAACTTGTTAGTCTGGAGTGAGGTTCGAACCCGCGACCTTTGGATCACGAGGCGAGTGTCCTAGCCACAAGACCAACAAGCTTGACTTAATTCAAAATTTTACAGAATTTAAATTTAGTGAGAGCCCATTAGGATAATCCGTATCATTGTCGCTTGTTCAATATGTCGTCATATCAACAACGTTCCAGTAATGTTCAAATTTTCTTCTTTAAAAAGTGTGTGTACTCTTCAGTGTAACTACATTCTGTTCAATTACTGTATGATTAATTTTAACCCCAGCACAGTACGATGTTAAGCGCAAAAATAGTAATGCTGGATGCCTAGGCTAACTTTTCATTTCAATATCTAGTAGATACCTACCTACAGACTTTTCCGATTCGCCAAGTACAAGAGTTAGTCTCTTTTTGGAGAGGTACAATGATATAAGTTATATCGCTGTATTTACTTCTCCAAATATATATATTATGTAGGATAATCCCGGATTTTAGTTTTAATAGACTATAAAAAATTATAAAACTGTATGCAATGTTAAATAAATAAAATAAAAATGTGGATAACAACAAAACAGCCGTCTTGAAGTTTCCTACAATCAGCCACCCTTTGGACGAAATTTTCTTTTTTCTTTAATTTTCAAATTAGCATAATTGAGGCCCTTTTTTTCCAATGACAGCATTGATATTAACCTTCAGTGATGGAACATTAGCATAGACCTTATCATGCACACAATTCCAAAGAAAAAAGTCTAGAAGTTAGATTGCACACGTCGACTCTTTCCCCCATAATGAGAAATTACGCATTCAGTTCCAAATTTCTGACGTAGATAATAACTCGAACCTTTTCCGGCATATGTGGCACGTTGCTCAATTCTACTCAAAATAGACTTTAGACCGAAAAATTCAAAATCCAACCAACAGCAGAATACGGTGCAAAGTGCCATATGTGGGGTAGGTATAAAAGCAAAGGCAGCAACGTCCAAAAAATAAAAAAATATTTTGAATGCATTCACCGAGGATTACTAATTTAAAATGTACTGAATTCTAGATTTTATATATCTATCCATTCCAAAATCATGTTCCCCATAAATTTATAGGCTATGTTTCCTATAAAATCTCGAATTCGGTACATTATAAATTAGTAATTCTCGATGATTGCATTCAATTTTTTATTGGATATTACTGCCTTTGCTTTTATATCCCACATCCGATATATCCAATTGACATTGGTAGACTCCGTTCACTTTAAAAAAAAACATTTGCATTGGTGTGAGTTATAGTGCGTTTACAAAAACTCGAAACATTATTTTTTGAGCAAATGATAAACGCAAAAAAAATATATAAATAGTATTTTATTTTCTTAATAAATTATAAATTAGCACATATGTATTATATAAAAAAACTTTCTTTAATTTTTTAAATCCCCAAATAATAATTATTTTGAAATCTATTCGTAACCGTAACTAGAATCCGATAGCTTATCTGATTTCGTTTTCAAAATAAGAATGATTTCAAAATTGTTATTAAATAAAATGAAAACATTGACCTTATGCTTTATTTATAAAAATAAATAATTTCAAACTCTTATAATGAGAATATTTTGAGTTTGTTCAAATCTTTCAGAACAGTGCTGGATTTATGTCACAGAGACATTATTAATCAATTAGTGTATATTATAGATATCTCACAGAGACGAAACTGTATTAATTATGGGAAAGTAGGTATAGAAGTCATTTGGGTGTAACAGGACTTATGACCTGTCTTTTTATGGTTGGCTTAAGTGATCACTTTACACAATTGTAACATTCGCCATTTCCACCCATGATAGAATATACCATGCTTATTCATTTTTTGGAAGTTGTATATATGTTCAAAGTGCGTGAAAAGCTTTCATATATGAGTTGTAAGCGCCTTTTCCATGCGGCCTGTACAAAGCCATTTTCATTCCCCTAAATCCCCACAGATGTCGCTAATGATGTAGATTAGTAATCAATGTAGATTTTCTCATTAGCGACATCTGTGGGGATTTAGGGGAATGAAAATGGCTTTGTACAGGCCGCATGGAAAAGGCGCTTACAACTCATATATGAAAGCTTTTCACGCAATTTGAACATATATACAACTTCCAAAAAATGAATAAGCATGGTATATTCTATCATGGGTGGAAATGGCGAATGTTACAATTGTGTAAAGTGATCACTTAAGCCAACCATAAAAAGACAGGTCATAAGTCCTGTTACACCCAAATGACTTCTATACCTACTTTCCCATAATTAATACAGTTTCGTCTCTGTGAGATATCTATAATATACACTAATCTTATAATGAGTTTTAATCAGATAAACTATTGTTGCCTGTATCGTACTCCGAATCTTCGTCTAAATTTATATTAAATTGATGAAAGTCTGTGACTTCATCCATTTGAAAATCGATTGTAGCGTACTCAGTTTCAATTCCTTTTGTATGTCTGCAAACATTTTCCCATTCACTGATGGTTATTTTATCGACTTTTTCAAAACTAATCTCTTCACAGTTTCCAATTTCAGTCATATCAACGTTATTAGAGGCCACATGTCCTTTAATGAGTGACCATATTTTCTCAATTTACAGCTACAGCAGAAATGATTTCAGTTGATCTGGTTGGACGAGCTATGTTTTCTCTGTTCACATAAGCAACTCTGTCGGAACGTTGGTTTTTTTTTTTATAAAATGAGTTAACGCTGAACGAAAGGGCGCTTTATCTTGACCAAAGACATTTCAAACATAACAAACTGTTTTAAAAAAAAATTCACATTTTTTTAGGGAATTTTTATAATTTTAATACACTGCTGAGTCATGTATCGACGCATGTTTGTTAATGCGTTAAATTTTTACTTGCGAAGTGTCGCGTATGACTTTTTAATTTAGAAACATAAAAAAATTAGAAAATTATTCTATCTACAGCCGAAACAAATCATAGAAAAAATTCGTAATGTGTGCAGGTACTTCAAGATTGTTTGTGAATACGTAAGTAATTGTTGAGTCTAGCATTTAGATACTATTTTTTTAAAGAAAGTATTTTTAAATTAGTCAAGTTTAGCAAAGGTTATGAAATCATAATGAAAAATGTTTTTGGTCTAGCAATGATTTATTGTTCATTTATGTACGTATTTTATGAGTTGATGAATAAGTATTGCGAAATATTAATTTACTTTTATGCTTCCTAGCCAAAACAGAACTAGTTTTCTTCAAAATTTACTGAGAATGAACAGGAATAACCTTATAGGGTGAGTGAATCCCGGATATTATGTGTGTGGGACCTTTAATGAAATATTGCTATGTTGGCATTTTTTTCACATTTGGTTGCTAAGCAACAAGACAGAATAAATAAACAAAACTGTTACTTCTGTTACTTACTGTAACTTAAGCACAACTGTCTTATACTACTTTATAAGTTTAATGATGGTATTGTTCGAAGTTTTTAGCAGCAGTACTTCAATAAAGTACAAGAATACATTGTGCTCCAAAGCAACATTATTTGTTTTTGTTTCAACTCTTATAGCTGTAATCTCCCCCCTCATAATAGCTTACAGAAGTCGGGGTAATCAATTTCAATAAAATTATTCCATTCGCTTATCATTATTTATAGAAATATTGATTTTTATATTTTGAATTCAACTGAAAAAATTGGTTTCAAATTATTCCAAAATTACCCAGTATTTTTTCTATTGTAGGGTACCTAGACCAATTGATAAAATAAATATTATCTTAATAGACTGCATTTTTAAGAATATTGACTTGTATAATAAATTCAAAAACATTACATTATTAGAAAACGTGTTTTATAACATCTAAAATATTTCAATAAAACTTAAAAGTGTCAATATTTTTGTGATACACTGTATCAGTGGTAAATGGAAAATACTTAATGCACTGACTAATATTCCATACCTACATAGAGGTATATAAAATTTGTGTTTGTGAATATGGGAGTATAACTTGTTTATTTTTTTCAATTTGTATAGTACCTAGGTTCTTTGTTTTTATAATAAAATTGTAGGGATATTTAAGTCAACAAAATTTATTTGTGAAACCATTTAAAAACTCTTGCTTTCAATGCGACAACTAAATGATTGTTATTTTACAGGTTTTTGGCTAAAAAATTATGTGTATTTTGAACAACCTGAGGTACACTTTAAATATCAGTATATGCTCATAGCTGAAACTGATGAAATTGAGCAAGTTATCAGCTGTGGCAATACAAATATGACCAGTTCCGGGAAAACAGTCATAGGAGAGAATTGTTATTTTATTAAGGTAAGATTGTCTAGGCATAGATGGGTGGATAATATCAAGACAGACCTGCATAAGGCAAGCGAGTGCCCAGCGGACTGGACCAAAAGAGCGATATCAAGGTCTGGTTGACCCTGAGCAGTGTCCCTAAACCTTAAATCGGCCACGGGTATATACAAAATTATACATTCCGTGATGCATATAGTTAACGGTTTTGATGTCACTATTTAAAGTTTTCATTAAAATTTCTCTCACATTTTAGGTTATCGAAGAAGACCACAACAATGATAATAAAGTTGATGAAATACGTTTTGAGGCAAAAATCAGTAACTCACTTGCAAAAAACATTAACTCTCTAAAAATTTATTTACTGCTTGATTATAAACTTCATGTAAGTCTTTTAATAAATCTAATTTTTAGTACAGTTGCCGGCAAACTTCTTGAAAAATTTTGGCGTAGTGGGGGAATGCGCAGAAGACAAAATTTGGGTCTCGTTGGTGGAATTGTACATGCGCGAACTTCTCCCCACTACGCCGAAAAATTTGAAGATGTTTGCCGGTTACTGTAAAGTAATTTGAATCTTGCTGTCATGTATAGGTGCCTTACCTACTCATACAAATCTACAAAATATTTTTGTAATTACCTACTATTATTTCTTATATAAAATGCAAAAGTTGTTTATTATTTCTTTACGTGACTATGACTAACTTAACATGTTTATTGTAAAGATTATTCTCAATATTTTGAGACTTTATTATGCCTCACCAGATTAGAACATTCATGTGAAAATTTATACAATCTATCTACTAAACCACAAATAATTGAGAATAGAAAACATTCAAGTCACATTTACATATAACTCTTTGATTTGAATTGTCCCAATTAAAATAACTCAAGGATGAAAAATGACTGCGTAATATTAGATTTCAGTAAAATTATGTAAATATAACATGGGGTCCAACCCCGATTTTTTTAAGAGCAAGAATCCTAGGTAAAGTTGAGAGCTCTAATTTCAAAAATGAAATCAAGTTGAAATGTACAGTTAAAATTCATGACTTTAAAATCTAATATTGTAGGTACTCCAGATGAAGGCATAATAACTGTTCAAAATGTCATTATTTTTTTAGAATATGTATGATGTAGAACTAAGAAGATCTAAATATCAAAGACACTAAGAAAAAGATACAAGACAAGAAAAGCCTTCTTATAAAATTAAATTTATAGTACCTCAAACATAAAAAAATAGCCAAATTGTCTCACCAAAACCAGTTATTCGTACCTATGTATGAAAAACCCAAAGTGTTTTGAGTTTAAGTCACACTTATTTATTGAATCCTCTCTACTTTAGATAACACCTAAAATAAATAACGACTGATATTGTGTTTCAGGAACCTTGTTTACTTCAAATGGAGAGCTTAGTTGCAATCGAAGAGATATTTAATCTTCCTATTTCTAAGTTCTTTGTCACAGGAAATCTACAGCTATCTCAGGCATTTCCACTACCTTGCTGGTACAACCATAGAGACGTCAGATATAATCAATCTATCTTCCCAGAGGATATTAATTCAAATGATTGGATGGAAATGTGGTTATACAGTTACTCACGGAGAAATGGTAATACAAACATAATAGCATTAACAATAATTTCTTAGTGATGAAAGTTTCTCAGTTTGTCTTAAGTACATATAGTGGAGCTTAGCTTATTCAAACCATAGAAAAATTTTTTTAAATCTATTAATTAAGTGAAGCTATTAAGGCTCATTTCGTTGTACATATTTGAAAAATTATCATTGAGTATCATTTGTAAAAAATACAAATTAATACATATATATATGTTAGAATGCAATGTTTGATGTTCTTTTGTGGCTCAATACAGTTGTTTTTAAGTTTCAAAAGAGGACCGTTTTATTTTAGCTTGTGGTAACTGATCTTCTTAGGCCCGGTTGTTTCAAGTTAGATTAAAGTAAAAGTTCATTTATCTAAAGCATAAATTTTTGCGCTTTCCACCAATCAAACAATCCGTTTGTGTAAAAATCTGTGCTTTAAATTAACTTTTATTTTAATCCAACTTGAAACAACCGGGCCTTGGTCACATTATATGTAATGATGTGAATCATGTTTTGTATGGATTCCATTTTAAAAATGGATTGATCCAATGGGATAAGTTACAGACATGGCTTATTCCACCTGGAACTTTCAAAATCGGCTTGATCTAAATATTAAATATAAATATTTAACATTTAGATCAAGCCGATTTTGATTTATTTTATTAAATATGCTTGGTTATTTATTTATTTATTAAGGAATCTTAACAGTTTTTTAAACATATAATGTAAAAGTATAGTGTTCATTTCATAGACCAATTAAAAAGATTCACAGATGTTAAGAACAAAGTTAGATAAGATATTTTTATGTTCATTATTTTGAAACAGCAAAATTATTTTGTGGTGACATTATAATTATAATTTATAGAAATTAACTTTGTATAGGTACACCATTTTTTTTCAATTATTCATTCAAACAAAGTTAATTTCTATAAATTGAATAGAAAATGAATAGAAGTAAGCAAAAACAATATTAAGAATGAATAACAGCAAGTAATTGAATAGGGAAAAAAAAGTATATCAAGAAATGAGTTAAATAATGGGAGAAAAGGGGTGAGGAGATAGGAGTCAGGATGGGGTGGAGTAAGAGAAGATTAGGTTCGATTAGGTAGGAGAAGACTAGGTGATTATGAAATCATATAGTGTATTACATCTTATATTGGTATACCAAGTAGTGTTTTGCATTTTTAGGAACATAAAACACACAAAAAGAAATGCACATCAGAACATAAGTTTTACACTGTTTTTTCAGTTAAAATATGTTAGGGGATGAATATTAATTATTAATTCTGTTTTTCAGTTTCAACAAAATTATCAAATGTTTACACCTACACGAAGCACGGGACCATGACGGTTATTGATATATCTGTTTCCATTGCCATACCTGAAAATTCCATTAGGTATAAACCAGGGATATGGCAGGAACTAAAATATTCTTGGCAACAATATTTGGCCATTGCTGTGATATTTTATTGGATCTTATTTAAAGTAAAACTTTATGTTTTTACAAATCGTATATTACCAGCCTGGATAAACATACCCTAGAAAGAAAGTTTGAAACAGAGATAAAGATATAGATAGAATAACGCTTCAGCATTAAGAAACAATGTTTACTTTTTATACATATATTTTATATCTGATATTGCGATGAAAAATAACAATGTTTTTAATAAATTTTTCATTAATTATTGTTGTTTTTATTTATTAACCACTAATGTCCGGAATTCTCATGGCAAAATAGTTATTTCCATTGCCATGTTGTGGGAAACATATTATGCATTCCCAATTTCAATCATTTTCATAGTAGACTAGGCTCAAAATGTGGGATGTTAATATAGGTACACATAAAGGATTCAAATTAGTTTTTGTCAATTTCCAGATTTTTTGCCGTGCAATATTTTTATCAAATGTTTAGATATACTAATTGCATGTAATAATAGTATTTTTACAAAATTTGAAGGCATTATTCTGCACAACCAAAATTAAAAATAAAAATATTTTACTAATTTAAACCACGCCACAGCATTGCTTTTGCCACAGAGACTCCAAATCCTATTAAACACTTGATTCATAGATTTTTAGAAGCAATTCATATTTTTAACCTCACATCAACACCAGCCAACATTCAACGTATCTATATTTTTAAAACTCTACTTAACAATATACAACGTGTCAGAATGTTGGTACACACGGTGGAATATAAATGTGACTCAACGCAATTATATGTACCTACATTATTTTTCATATTGTAAATTCATTTGTTCCTTTTTGCGCTGAGAGGAAAAATAGACATTAATAAAGCTCAACAATAATATATAATTTTAAAATAACTAGTGGATTATTTTGAATGTTTAAAATATTTAATTTTATGGCTTTAGAGGCAGATTGATCATTCTTACATTTAGATCAAAATTCCATCTTTAGGGTATGTAATACTATGGTAGACTGCTTCTTTTTGTTCAATATTTAATAATGGTTTTAACAATGACAAAGAAATTTTAGTAATTATTCAACATACATTAATTATACTTTTATTTGCATTCATTACGGAATTACTGGCCTCTATAGCCGTTCGCGGGTTGGCAATAAATATTATCATCTAAATCTACTTTATTTTTGAGTTAAATTAAAAAACATTCCTGAAAACAAAATTAATCAATATAATATTGGCGCAAATCCAGGTTAGCTTAATGGGATACTAATGCTATTCCGTGGTTCAATGAGCACCATTGTCTGATGTGCAACTCGATGTCAGGCCATGTGCCAATACACCCCATTCACTTTGACTTGAAATACTACTTGAATCTGATTCAGCAGATGGCAGTAACTGCCAATCCTCTGATGTGGTGAGTTTTTCGTCTTGTGAATTTAATTTACATTTCACTACTTTTGCTTTAGCTTTGCAAATCTTTTATTGCCTAGCTGTCCACTTATTTTCGATGGCTGGTTTTCCAGATTGATTTATTCGTGATTGTCGATAGTCAGGAGCATGGTCAATTTAATATTGTCGCTGTGTATATAATTAAGCCTATGTGCCATTTTAATACATTCTGAGATAAACGAATGAAACTGTTTTAAAAAATAATTGCAAAAAACAGACTAGATTTATAAAAAATATTCTAAATAATTACTAGGCAGACTTGTCAGAGGAACGGCAATGTTATTTTTAGTATATCCCTATTATTTATATGAAAAATTGATTCATTCATCTGAGAATGTATTAAATGGCACATTGGCTTAATTATATATACAGCGACGATATGTATCATTGTTTGTTTTCCTGACATACCTTTTGAGAGTCATAACTATTAATCTACATGATTTTTTTTATTGATCGGTCTTTTTTTCCGAGCATTTTTATATACTCTAGGCATACTGGATCTCGAAAGAAGATAAGAGAAAGCCCATAAGAACGTGTAGCAAGTGTCCCTAACTGGGTTAAGGAGAGAAAATGTTATTTAAAAAAAAACTATTTTGATTTACGTCTTTGTGCGAAATTGAAAACATACCTACTTAGATAACAACCTCTATTGGACACTTAAATACCTCTAACATCTTTTCTAAATTACTGTTTAATCAAAATTAAAACTTACAGAAAATGTGTCTAGCAGCAAACACCAAACCGTCCGCCATCTGTATAACTGTCAAGTTTAACCGATTTTTTCAGAAAGTTAGTGGGTATAATAGATTACTAATATTGTCAGTTAAAAATAATAAGTTCTGCAAATCTCGTGTCCTAGTCTCTCACAAGGATTGAGCGTCCCCTGTCTCCCCTATATGGCAGCTTATAGTTCTCCACCATGCTAACTAATTAACTAACCGTCACCCGTTTCTCCGCAGGGGTAGGCAGAAAGGATAGAATGCCATATTCTTCTTTCTCGACACACCACTTTTGCTTTGGCTATATTCATACATCTTCTACGGTTCTTGGGGCTTTTAACAGGACCATCCTCCAATACTTGTAGTATCTGAGGATGGTCCTGTTAAAAGGTCTTTCACTGACGCCCTCTATTCCTGTTGCCTTCAAAACTCGCCCCATATATTTTCTTAACCATTATTTCCTCACCCATACGTTCTACATGACCAAACCATCCCAGCACTCCTTTCTTTATTCTGCCTACCGCACGACAGCCAGCATCACATTCATTTCTAATTTCATTCATTCATTCATCGTTCATTCCTCACATTATCGGCCAGATATTTTCCACACAAGCATCTTAGTGACCGCATCCAGTCTACTTTCATTCCTTTTTTGCCAATTCCAGGCTTCACTTCCATCAGAGTTGGCACTAGAAGACCATTATATTTATTCATTAGTCTTGCTTCCTTCGAAAGATTCTTATTGGCTATAATTGCATTTAGAGCATCATTTACTTTGTTACCTGCAGTCACTCTCCTTTCGATATCGTTCTCAACCTTAGCGACTCTACTAAACAAAACTCCCAAATACACAAGCTGTGATGTGACATAATCTTTATTGTATATATAATGTCCTTGAATTTGATTTTGGCATTTGTGTGACAGCACCATCTAGTGATCTTACTTCACAAAATTTAAAAGTTTAAACGTTTAAACACAAATTCGTATACAAGAACGTAACAAATTTTGAATTTCAATATTTGACAGCACTCGTTATTCCCAGATAATTTTATTTTTGAGCAGCATTAGTGTTATTGGTTTTTCGAATAATACAATTCTCATTTGCCTTTGGAGAGATTTGAAAAGTATAATAATATTCATATTTATGTGTTATTGATTCATTTATAAATTAATCAGTGACAGTGCTGTTTCGTAAGATGACGACTTTTTCTTTTTTTATTGTATAAATCTTATGTGATTGATCAAATGCAAATGAAAATCAATAATACATTAGTAAAAAAATATTTATTTACAACAAATATTTACAATTTCATACAAAAACTGGCATTATAAAACCTAATTATTTTAATGAAATATGTACTAAAAACAAAAATTCGACCTCAATTATTCAAATTATATAAACCAATTACTTACTCAGCATTTTTTTTGTCTATGAATAATTTGCACCCAAGTGGGAAATGTCATTTTTGCAACATTAAGCATAATACAAATTGGCAAACTTTATAGAATCAAATTAATGTAATCTCCTTCTATTCAATCCAACAATCATGTCAGGCCAAAATACAATGTACTTACTGACAATTTTAGGCACAGACAAGGAAATTTAACATCATCAAAACTAAACAAAAGAATAAGATAATAAAATGATTTAAAAACATTGAATCCTCGAATTCTAAAAAGATATAATTTGTACAAAAATCGATAACAAGACAATATATAAGTGCGCTACATATTTATTCTCTGCAAATTTAACAAAGTACTATGTATAAAAGTAATCATTATGTAATGCTTATTTAAATTTGCAGGAATTACGAAATGCTTGGAAAGGGTTGCAGCTGATCTCCACTGAAAGGTTTTTTGTCTGTAACTGCCCGATTATCTTCTATGACTATAACTCTTCTGGAATAATCATTCAGCTGTGCAAACAAATAACGATACTCATAATTCCCATCCACCTAAAACAAAAATAAAGCATTACCATGTAAATATGTGATTCTTATAAATAATATCCCAATGTCATTCTTATAAATAATATCCCAACGTAGGAAAATTTGAAAGGAGCCTTACATTAAAGTTACATGTTAATTTCCTTCGAAATGTATATATGTAATTGTTATGTTATGAAGATAGATTTTTCAAAATAGTAAACAATCAGAAATTTTTAATTTTTCAAGGAAATTTCACATATTACAAATACCGATGAAAATATATGAAATAGATTAATAAATATCAATTATATTCTGTGAATCAAGTATGGATAATGTGGAATAATGTTTTAATACACAATTTTTATTTTAAAAATATGACTTTATTAAAACGCACATGATTGGTCATGACATATAAACATGCGCGTTTGGTACGGTGCCATAGAATTTTGTTAAAAAACATTCATTTTTATACCCATCCTGATACAGATTTTGACCACTTAATGCTAGAGTTTTTTTATAAAAAGTATTATTAAAAAATTCTGTATTTTTAAATGTTTTATTTAAAGTTTATACATTTTTCAATTAAAATATAACAATTTTAGCATATTTCATTTTTAATTTTTTAATTTTTTTAAAATCTGATGCGGAACTCGAATTTGACGAAGAGGAATCACATTCGGAATGTTCAATACCAATATTTTCATATTCACTATCAATATCTTCATATTCATTATCACTCTCCGTTTGGGATCTTATTTAAAAAAAAAAATTAATTCAAATTGATACGATATAATAATTTATTTTTTAAATAAAACGATGCATTCATAAATACAAGAAAATGTGAAAACAATGTAGTAAAAACGAAATAAGCAGCTCAAAAACACGACCGATCTCAACTGCAGGCAAATTCAAACTACGTAAAATACATCGCTAACTTTCACAAGCTTCATTTGTGTTAGCTAAAAATAGAACGCTGCAAATCGAAACATGTGAGCGTCACTCGAGCTAGCTGAAATCGGAACGCATTTAACGAGCAAGCGTGACTCGTTCAAAAGCATGAAGCAGTTAAACACTAGTACCTACATATTATACAGGATTTATGTAATATGTAACTGAGCCCTTGCCCGGAATAACGTTGTATCCAACAATACTCACATTCCGAGAAAAATTGAAAAAACGAAACCAGTTACAATTTATTACATTTTATATTTTAAATATAACAAATATATAATTCTTAACTAATCTCAATATAAAATAGGGGGAAAAGTCAATTAAATTTGAATCTATTGTAAAAAACATGCTGAATCAGTGGAAAAACGTTGTATATGAAATTTTCACAAACAACGTTATTCCGCAAAATGGATTTTTTTATTCTGCTTTACTTGATAATGCCTTTTAAAAGCAGCATGTGCTCATCTAACATGAATTCACAAATGTCATCGAGGTCCTTGAGCTTAACAGTCTTATTGGCAGTATATTGGAATACATTGAAGTTAGTTCCAGGCTCCCTAACTGCATGATTTTTTTCCAAACGGTAGCCAATCTTGCCCCCCTTCTACAAATAGTTGGTAGAAAGCTATAGGAGGTCCATGATTCTAATTCTTTGTGGAAGGTTTGAGCTCTGATTGTGATGAGATCATTAGTAGGTAAAGAGCTTTTACGGAACGATAAGTCTCTCGTACATAC
>JADDOH010012296.1:0-99595 GCA_016648135.1 Agrypnia vestita
TATCGATTGTATATATGTGTTTTCTTGTAATTGGCCCAAAACTCTGTACATCAATTATTGTTTTTTTTCAAGATTGATTAATTATATGGCTGTAAGAAAACCAATAAATGAAAATAAGATAAAACTAAAAAATAAATAATTTTTTTTTTTTATAATAAATCATATTTTTGAGAAAATAATCCACACTACACCAAACTAAATGCTCAACTTTTTGATAGAAATCCAACTGTGGAGTTTTTTTTTTCAACTTTAAATTGTAATTCCAGCAACTTAATATCTGCAATGCTTTACCATGAGAGACACTTACAGGCTAACCATTTGATTTAACTTTTTACTATTAAACAGGGATACGTAAAAATTATTTTCGATGCAGATACGTCACAGGGAAATTCGCGGCTATTCCAGAAATTAAATAACTAATAAATTAGTTTTACAACGGATAAAAACAAGGATTTTTTTATAATAGTTTATTAAAAATAGAACGGTAGGATAATGACGTTCGTTATTTTAACAATATTGCAACGATAATATGTTTAAGGGCTCGACTTATTAAGTTTAAACGTTACCTATATTAAAAAATCGAACAAAAGGCCTTGAGTTTGTCTGTCTTTTAAACCAAAAAAAGGAAAAGAAAATGGAGGTATAGAAATTGATACAACGAACAAAAAGAAACCCATCAGTTCGTCTATCGATACGTTAATTACAAAGCTGTCAATATCAATGTCGTATCGACAAAGCCAGTGTTAACAGAGTCGCGCAGCGGTTCTGCCTGTTTACATATTTACTTAATATATGGCTCTGATCAATAGGGGAACAAGAAATGTAACCGCACCGTTTTATTATGCAAGTGAAAAAAAAGTGTTATTTTTAAAACTAGTTGGAAGCCCGTCCGTGATGTCAAAAAAAAATCAAATTTTTAAATGATCACCGATTCTCCTCTATTCACAGGACACATTTATCACGTCAGAATTTATGAAGTTTGCTATGTTATTAATAATATTCAAACATAATTGTTGTGATAACGTTAACCAATCAGAATAGACTTAATTATTAAGTTGTTAATTATTACTAAGAAGTTGTTATTTTTCAGCCAGGTCGTCAATAATAACAGAAGAAAAATTATATTTTTCCAATAGTCGATTAGCTACCATCACGTTTTGTATAAAAATGAATACTTTGAAAACTACATAGGCTGGATACGCAAAGCTCAGTTGATTTATGAATTTATTTAATTTTTTCTATTTTTAAAAATTTATTTCCACATGTTTTCTTTTGTAATTTTACTTGTATGTTTGTTGTTGTTTTTCTATTTTTACTTATATGTTTATATGGCAAGGTGAGAATCTACTCTCAACAAGCTGAAAGAAAGACGCACTATTATTATCATTAAAAAGTGAAACGTCTAGACAGAAAATCCTGCCTAGTGACAAAATGCAAGACGACTCAATAATTATTTTAATGAATATTTTATCAAAAGTGTGACTGACGTACAAACGGTAAAAAATATTTCATTTTTGTATCGTATGCTGTTCAGCGGTTGTAAGTATATATTAGGTCCTTACATATGAAATTCACGTTTTGCCGTACTGGCAAATTTGATCTCAAATATCTTCTCTTTGGTTAGGAATTCCAAATCCAAATTTATACAGCTATTTACTTATGTATTTGTGTTTTGAAAATTATAATTCATTTGTTTTTTCCTCAATTGTTTTTTTCTTTGCGTCACTCAGTTTACAAAATGAAAAACTTGAAATATCGCGTTATTTACGAGTACGAGTTCCACCGTGGCACCAGTGCTGCAGAAACGGCTCGAAGGATTAATGATGTGTATGGCGACGGTGCCGCAAAAGAAAACACAGTGCGTTTTTGGTTCCAACGTTTTCGTTCTGGAAATTTCGACCTGCAGAACAAGCCCCGTGGACGGCCGGAGACCAAAGATGATAATGAAGAATTGAAGGCTATTGTGGAAGCGGATCCATCGCAAACCACATCCGAGTTAGCTGCAGGCTGCGGTGTTAGTGATAAAACTGTTTTAATCTACTTGAAGCAAATTGGTAAGGTGAAAAAGCTTGAAAGGTGGGTACCTCACGAATTGAGTGAAGCAAATCAACAAACGCGCGTTGACTGCTGCGTTGCATTACTCAACCGGCACAATAATGAAGGGATTTTAAATCGAATCATTATCTGTGATGAAAAGTGAATCCTGTACGATAATCGGAAGCGCTCATCGCAATGGCTGAACCCTGCCGAACCAGCCAAACCATGCCCCAAGCGAAAATTGACTCCAAAAAAGTTACTTGTGAGCGTTTGGTGGACTAGTGCTGTTGTCGTTCACTACAGCTTTCTTAAATCTGGCCAGACGATTACGGCAGATGTCTATTGTCAGCAACTGCAAACCATGATGGAACAGCTAGCTGCTAAACAACCGAGGCTGGTTAATCGCTCTAGGCCACTGCTGCTTCATGATAACGCTAGACCACACACTGCACAACAGACGGCTACCAAATTAGAGGAGCTTCAATTGGAATGTCTAAGACATCCACCGTACTCTCCGGACCTTGCTCCAACAGATTACCATTTTTTTCGAAATTTGGATAACTTCTTGCAAAGGAAAAAATTCAACTCCGATGGGGCAGTCCAAACCGCCTTCAAAGATTTTATTGATTCCCGTCCGAATGGTTTTTTTAGTAAAGGGATCGATGAACTACCTATGAGATGGCAAAAGTGCATAGATAGCAATGGTACATACTTTGATTAAATAAATATATTATAATAAAAAAAAATCGGCTTTATGTTCCTCCCATACTAAACGTCAATTTCATATGTAAGGACCTAATATTATAAAATAATGTATAGCCTAGTGTTCCGTACTAGGAGAAATTAATTAAAGAAAAATTTGGTAGGTACGTTACCTTACACGCTCTAGAAGAAATAACACAGTTTTCATTTGAATCTACCTTACCTAGTTTTCTTTTGTGCTGAGTTCGTACAAATAAAATATTATTCTGTAAATTCACTAGAAAAACAGAGTGAACAAGTTTAGTGTTAGAACAATATACAGATATTAACTACGTCTATTTAATGTCATTTCAACGTCCTCCTACGTCTAATTTACCTTCCAGCATTCTTCACTACTACTTTTTTTATGTTTATTACAATAAACATTAAAAAAATCCCAATCACTTGTTCCAGTATTGCTCTGAGCCTCGAGCTACAAGTCTAGCGGCTAGCGTGACCGAGGTGACGGTCTTGTGCTGCGCGCTGTATCTTTCATTCTCATTAATACTTGTTATCATTAATAGTTGGTCATGTTTGTTAGGCCGCGCGCACAACAAACAAAGCCTTCCATCTAACACTTTCCTGGCAGAAGAGGAAGATAACATCGCTTAGATAGATACAACAATTGTCTATGTCAAGGTGTAGAAATGATGCGAATTAGAATAGACAGAGTTTTCCTTAATCCGCGTTTAATATGGAAAATAATAAATTTAGATTAATTTAATATCATTGAAAGATTTGGCAGATACTTTGTGATGAAACATATAATTTAAAATATTGTGGTGAGCCGGACCTGCCCGGACTCTAGTCCCTCGAGCGTGCCAAACGGACCAATCGCGCTCGAGGGAAACTGCCCAATGAAGAGCCCGAGGCGTCGGTAAAGTACCGACCAGACAGCCCGCCGGTACCACAGCATTCTCTCACCGACCTGCGCCCGCGACACCACGCTCGAACTCGCTCTCCGTATATTGTTGTATAACGAATTTTCCAACACGTAATTTCCAAATTTAGTGTCTTCAATAAATCAACGAGTTAAATGTGAGTACTTCTTTCATCCTGTAGCACATCCGCTCAGCCTTGTCATACACCTTCACACCAACGCACATTCATACACATGCCTTCAGCGTCCATTGCAACATGCATTAGACCTGATTATGTACCGGCAGATGTGCATATTGATCATACATACACATTGATCATTACATATACATACACACACTAATAAATAATATAATAATATCACATTTCAGTCCACTTCACCAATCCTAGAGCTTTTTGCGGAAAAAAAATACCCCTCCCCACCGCGCGCCCTCCTGACATACCCGATTAGATTGATATATTTTGTATTTGAAATTTTGTAGTTATTATATATACCTGATGATGAAAGGGACTGCTCCTCTTGAATCTATAATAGTAATTTAATAACTCATAAGTTCTCGTGTAGTAACTCATAAGTTATTAAATTACTGTTATAGTAAGTGTGTGTATTACAAAGTAAAATAAAACATATTTTAAATTAGATTAATTTCTTTGACAAAATGAATTGATGTCATAAACATGTATACCTACCATCACTCCATAGCAATAATTCTCATTACGTACAATATAAAGTATTTACGTATATACGATATAACGTCTGTATGCACGGTACAAACCAATATTATACATAACATAAAATAAAAAAAAATAAAAAAGGACTTGGTAGAAATTCGACCCCACTAATTCCAATCTGGTAGATATAGTATATATATAGAGCTATATATATATCCATCTATATCTAGATATATATATATATTATCTATAATATATATATATATATATATATCAATATTTATATATATAGAATTCTTTATTGAAAATAAAAATATTACATACATGTAACAGTGAATATTACATTTTTTAAATACATGTTTAACTATCCCCAGAAAAGTAATACTTGTGTTTGGGGACAGGAGTATATGATACATAATGAATGAATATGAATAAGTATGTATAAGTCAATAATGGAACAGTGTAGAGAAATACAAACATATTAAATAATCATGATTTATGAAAACGTTTGGATTTCTCACTTACTTACTTACTTACCATCATGCCGCTTCCCCGTGGGGGTAGGCAGAGAGGATAAAGTGTCACAGTCTTCTATCCTGACATACAACTCTAGCCCCATCCACATTCATAAAACTTCGCATGCAAGCTCGCCGGTTGTTGAGGCTTCTAACGTGACCATCTTCCAGTATCTTGTTAATCTGGTCATGCCACGTCTTCCGCGGTCGCTCTCTCTCTCTGGCGCCATCAACACTTACGTTATATATTTTTCTTACCATTCTTTCTCCATTCATTCGCTCAATATGACCAAACCATCTGAGCGACCCTTTTTTAATTCTATTAATTATGCTAAGATCAGCTTTGCATTCGTTCCTAATATCTGCATTCTTTACTCCATCATACATTTGTAGTCTGAGGCTTGGATCGATATTTTTCGACATTCTCATCGAAAGATATCGATCATGTCGAAAGCCGCAGACTCACAGCCCTATACCTTTTTTGGGAGAATATTCGCAAATATCTATAAATAGAGGGAGAGACGCGATTTTTAACACTCTCCTCGTAGACCTCGTTCATCCAGTGTTTTATAACTAGATAAAATAAAGCCCATAAAACAAAAAAAAAAGAGAAACAATAATATTCTCTCACCCCCCACCCACACATTGATTTGCCACACATACGTCTGAGGGATTTCATCTCCACTGCATTTAATCTACTTTCGTTCCTCTTCTGCCAGCTCCAGGCTTCGCTTCCGCATGGATTGGAATGGATTTATTAAATATAATGATTGTTTTGATCAGGGAACGGTCGCGAAAGAGTTGACTTAATCAGATGAGTAGAGTCTGTTCCATCTTGTAGATCAAGTTTGAAAAAACGGAATCGGTTCAGGGGAATAAAAAAGCAGCACCGTTTGTAATCGGTTAGTCCCCCGCGGCGGGCGGCGCTTTGGTCGGCGGGATTTATAAATTTGTCTCTCCTTTCATTTAATTACCACAAAATATAATTCAACTAATAAAGCGAACAAAAAAATTAACGGACTCAAATCACGAGATATCGGCTCGCCTTTAAATTAATTCAAATGTGGAATAGGCCAGAGCACGGGGTGTCCCGAACGCAAACCCCAATGAGGTAACGTCTTTAGTGCTGTTTTGTTGCTTTAACATTTAGCGCTTTTTTATGGTTATGGATCGCTTTGACACTGAAATTTTTATTGATGAAGTGGAGAAAAGACCTGTAATATGGGACCTTCAGTGTGAGGATTACTCAAATATGCCAAGAACCAAGTTTGGCAGGAGTTGGTGGAGATATTTGGAAGTGGTGGAAATAAAGAGTATTTTAGAGAAGTAGGTATTTATTCACCAAAAATGAACTGACAGAATGATATTTATGTGTCTTGCCATGGAACACGGCCGTCGTTAACAAAGTAATGAGCGAATATATCTCTGATATTCAAAGATGGAGAACGGCACCAGAACTGTCAAACTGACGTTTATTTTCGCGCGCACAAATCGCTTATTAACCGCGGCTGTGTGAACAGATGACACAAATCGCGTGTTTTGAAACGCGATTCTGAAACTGAACGGTTCCCGCTGTGTCTGAACAAGCGCTTAAGGTATTACTGATACTAATGCTTATTTTTGAGCATGCTCAAAACTAGCAAACAACTGTACACACTTGCTCGTTATTAGAATGCATATAGGGACAGATACACATGCTTATTAGTGGCATGCTAATGAGCATGCCACTAATAAGCATGCCCTAACAACTCTACACACTTGCTCATTATTAGCAAGCATGCCCAAAGCTAACAATCAAACACACATGCTTATTTCTGGCATGCACGTGTCCTAGAATAGAGACTCTCTTGTTCAAAGTGGAAACATTGCAAACTGAAATAAGAAATTCAGGTGAACCAATAAATCAAAACAGTTTCCGAGTTTCCGTCCGCACATTTTTGATTTTAGTTTTTATAATTTTTATTGAAGGATTCATGTCTTTTGATAAAGTTTCATAAGCATTATTTCTTGCTTTATTATTTTTATACAGCGGTGACCGAGTATTCCACAGACATTCGTGATTCCTAAAGTCACGATAAGTAATGATACTAGCCGCTAATGGTGAATTAGTATGCTCATATAAGCAAGCCTGTTCACACAAGCTCAAAAGATACCCTTTCCATCCGCAAACCAAATGAGCATGCTCATAAATCACCCGGCAGATGATTTTTTAGGTGAATAAGCATGCTCATTACTAGCAATGTGCGTACACACAAGCTACTAAGTAGCAACGACTCAAGAAGGTCAATACTGCGCATGCTCACGTGCCGCTAATGAGCATGGTATCAGTACCTTTTTACATACGTCGCAAGAATGCCTAGATACTGCAAAAAATCCAACCAGAGCAAGTTCTCTGATATTCTCATTGGTTGACAAAATAACGTTTATGTCTTCACCACTATTATATAATAAACTAGCTGAAACCCGTCAAAAATGACGGAACATGTGTTAAGCGGCCGCAATATAAAATACGTAAGTTTAGTGCGGGATTAAATTATCGTCACAATTGATTTATTGTAATTTATTTTTAGAGTATTCCTTCTCTGACCATGACCTCTGCTCAGAGTGTGCAAAAATCCCGTCTTCTTCTCCTAGTGTCGTGTCACGTCCCCTCAACGTTGGCTATCACTAACTTGAGAGTGCATCTCCTAACTGTAGCGGCTCGAACAGCTCTTCCACCGTCCTAATCCCTGCCCGATCTCGTGCATTACGAAGTCATTGGATTTGCTCCCTGCCGTCACTCCGTTTCCTTCGATCTTGTCCTTAATGATCAAATGCAAAAGGTCGTACTTTTCCCCTCTCAGCACAGGAACCAAGTGTGACACCTTTCGGACTTGTCAACAACCCTTTCTCAGTTCTGGCTCTCTGGAGCACATTTGAGTTGCTGACCATACCTGTCCTCGGTATGCGTAAGTTTCTACTTTCTATGAACCCATACTAAATTTACTTAACAGCGTCCTGCAGGAGCTTCTAGCTCTTCCTGGTACAGCGGAGAGTTAGCTTAGGTTAGGTTAGGTCTAGATCCATTAAAAGCTGGATGTCTGCTTCTAACTGCTCTTATGAACCCGAATGCTTCATTTTAACTGTTTTTTCACAGATTAAGCAGGCAAATTACACCATAGATAAAACATAATAGAAGAGAGAGAGAGAGAGAGAGAGAGAGAGAGAGAGAGAGAGAGAGAGAGAGAGAGAGAGAGAGAGAGAGAGAGAGAGAGAGAGAGAGAGAGAGAGAGAGAGAGAGAGACGACGACGACGACGATGAGTCTATCTTTTATAATATAATTGATTGTTAATTGTATGTACAGGTCCTCTCCTAAGATTAATAAAATAAGTTAATATTTAATTCTGACATAACTTTATAACATTTCCTTCTAATATAGTTTTAATTTTCACTAATTTAGGCTTATATTCCAAAAACCCCATGACCACATTCTGTGTAGATTGACACACATCTCTTATTAGCTGCAATTGTTGCGGGTTCTCTGTTGTGTCGAAATTTACCTGGTCTGAATTTCTAGATCAAGATTATGTGGAAAACCACGGTTCGAAATTCAGTGCCACCGTGCTAAAATATACCGTGATGAAATAAGGACATTTTTGCTATAATGATAAGATAATGTCTGAAAGAATTCCAACAGAACAATCAGTATCAATGGATACTTAAGTACATTTTTTTATTTTTTTTATTTATTTTTGTTTTATTATTACATATAAAAATAACGAATACAAAGGATAAACATACAAATACAAACATTATAATATGTCATTTTTAAGACCCTACCAAGCCACTTTTTGTGGCTTGTTGGAAGTGATCGATTTGCTCATCTAGAAACATAATAGTTAAAAATTTGTTGATATTTATAATTAATATTTACAACCGGAACAACTCATCCTTAAGCATAATTTTATACAGATACCTAACTAAATATGTGATACAAAATAAAAAATACATAAGTATAGTAAATTAAACATACTCTCAATCATACATAAATTCCTGACCGAGTAGCCACTCTCTTATTTTGCCCTTATTACAGGAATATTCGCATTTAAGTTCTGGCGGTAGTAAATTAAAGATTCTAGGAACTATATGTTCGAGCGTTCTACTGCCATATTTGTTACTTATTCTAGGTATGATTAATCCCTCATTAAAGGTGAAACGCGTATTATGCTTATGTATGAGGGGAGCTTTGAATTGACTACTACTATATTGTTCCAAAGTTATGCAAAACCACAAAATTCCTCGGACTGGCTATATAGTAGTCTTTTATTTTTTGAGTAAAGATATCAATTGGTACAATTTTTTTAATGATGGAATACTGAAGGCTCATTTTAATGTTAGTTTTCGTTGAGTGTTCCCACGACTTGATTCCATATCTCAATATAGATTCGACCAATGAGAAATATACAATTTTTAGTGTGCCTTTGGGAAATATAAAAGATAACTTATAAAAAGTACTAACAAGAGTCTGCAATCGGTCACAAAGTTTAAGTATTTGACAATCCCATTTGAAATTATTATCGATGTACACACCTTAATATTTATATTCATTCTCAAAAGTTATCAGTTCGTTATCAGTTATCAATTACTATGATATTACACTCGTATATTATACTACTCTTTTGAATTCACGGCCTGGCGAGATTTCAGGACTCCCTGTATTGTGTTCCTCGCTCGAAGTTTGAATATCGTAATTTTTCGACGATATTATTTATTTGGGTGTGGGTGCCATAATTTGATAGTCTTATAAGTTTTATGTGTATATATGGTTAACAGTTTGTATTGATACGAATTTACATAAATTAATTTGAGTTACATTAATTTTCATTTCAACTTTATAAAAGAGCGTGAGATTTGAAAAGAGTTATAAAATTAAACGATTTTTTTGATTGACAAATATATCACTTGAAATTGTTGTTATGTTGAGTCGTAAAGTTTTATATCTTTTATATGTTTGTGTAATTATAAAAATTAATGTTAACCAACATGTTTATAGGCGTAAGTTAGGTAATAATATTGACGTGGTTGCTGGCCTAGCGGTATATGGTTCATTCAAGACCGGGATTCGAGCTTCGTCCGTGAAGCACAAGCGCTTGAATTAGTAAGAAATAGTAAGAAATTGATGTGACGTGTACACATCTCTATTTTATATACAGTATTTATGTTTTGCATAAAATTATACTATTTAAAATTTAATATTATTTTTCTCAAATATTATCCCTTATTTCTAAACAGAAGAATTGATTTCTTTATTAAGTTGGGTAGTTTTGTTTCAAAAAAGTATACTTTTTGTATTTAGCCTTAAGATATATCTGTATTTTAAAACTATAGTAAAAAAACGAGCGAGCCTTACAGTAGTCGCATATGATGTGTAACATTTGACATCTCACAATTAAAAATATTAATTGAGCAGCGATGGAAATTAACCTCAAAATTTAAAAAAGCTAAATCAACCCCATATTCTTCAATTATCCCATATTTATTGATAAGTAAATACAAGTATTTACTAATCATTTATAAGAGCTGGCACTAGACCGAGATGAGTGGAGGAAAATTATTGAGGAGGCCAAGACCCACCAAGGGTTGTAGTGCCAAGAATGATGATGATGATGAAATACAAGTATAGAAATGTATGTACATTTCTTTAATATAAATTGTGAGCACTGTAAGCTGTCACTAAAGAATTTTGGCGATGTCGATAAAACAGTTTACTTTTTTGCCATGACAGATGTGATACAGTTATCAAATAAATATTTGACATATTAAGGAATAAATTTTTAATGTCGTTTCTTTATTAACAGAGCAACACAAGAAGTTTTATTTTCATTAATTTCGTCAATCTCTCCAAAGTTTGAAAGAAAAAATACAGTACCAACCTCTCGAAAAATAGGTTGGCAATGGGTTGGCACCATCTGACGGCCAACTCTATCACCGCGCGCGCTCAATGAAATAGCACGCGCTTCCCCGGCATCTAGTTTCCTGTTATGCATTTCTGTCCAATTTCACGAAATCGCTTCCACAGATTGCAGAAAAGCGAGAGGAAGGATGTTACACATCAAAAATACTAGACTTGCTTAAGTAGTTTACGAACCATATTATTTGAATTTTTTTTTACTAGTTAACCTATGTAACCGTATTCTAATGCTAAGCGGTTGTGTAAACTGTATAATATAATGCTTAAAAAATTAACTAATTTAAATTATATAAAAATTATATTTTTTAAATCACTTGCAAGTTATGAATGTACTTTTAAATTTAATAAATTATGTACGCGCGTAAGAAGTTATACTTCTTCGTCATACATTTAAAAAAACACATGCTGTGTTGCATACATTGCGTTGGGACAGCTGGACAGAACATGAATGCGCATTTTGCTCAAATATGTTCCAACTCAAGATATACAATACAAACCCATTTAATGATTAATTAACATTTTCAGTACTAATTTACACTTTTAAGGCGTACTTTAACCTTTAAATCATTCAAGTATTGACTCTGTATTCGGGCTTTGCTCTTAGTCATGTTACGTCGTGTTATGTTTTTGGGCCTGCTACAGTAAAAAATACTCTTGTTAGTCTTTTGATAATGGCTGATATTTATAGTCATTTATACAATATTAACGGTCCCTACCTGGCGCTAGTTATAATTGAAAATAGAGGTAAAATGGAGGAAAGCGGATTGCTAATATTTTGTGCAGATCCTAAATTTAGTCCAGGCAAAAAAAATTGCATTGAGAAGATGAACAGAACAGGTGCAACAGAACAAAATTTGGATGGCGTTAAATAAAATACATTTATATCGAGGATAAGGAGTGTCGTTTGAGCAGGGTCCTCAGCGTAACCATGCAAAATTTGCTTTAGAGAGGTCAAAAGATGTAGAATTATTTACAGAACTTGAAGATGAAGAGATAGTATGTAGAAAAATCATATATTTACATAATTTTTCAAAGGAAAAGGGAAAGCGATGCCATATGAAGTCAGGAAAAAGACATATTTATCATTGTTAACACAATTTTATGCCAAAAATAATTTTTGCCATAAAATTGTGATTTTAGATCCATATAAACTGTAGGTGTTATATAGGTCGACCACAATCAAAAGACCATTCCCTAGCTCTGTCCGGTAAGAAGAAAGCGGGCGAAAGTCGCCTGGCAAGCCCGTATCACAATCCTCAATGTGATATTCCAAATAAATATATAGTTTTTAGTTTAAAAAAGGTTACTTACTTACCAGAAAAACTTATATTGTGTTCATTTTTTGCATCGTAACAACACGCATATTTTTTGCGCACATTCTTTCGAATGCGGTCTAGCTATAGATATCACGAAAGTTAATATTAATATTAATGAGCGTGACTCAAAAATTGTTGTCACTTGCGGGAACTGTCTGGAGGTGTTTGTCTTCCCAGCGGCCCCCTCCCCCCCGCCGGAGCTGCGCCCCCCGCGGGGCCCCCGGCCACATCGAGAGTGTTTACACTGACACTCCTGCCGGGGTGTCCTGGAATTTATCGCGAGCCCCGAATCTGATGATGAAAACAAACAATACGACTCGTCATCTGTGAAGCTGAACGTGAAGCCCAACGTTTTGGCTTCGCATCGAAACTGACTGGAATTAGTCACTTCAATTTTTATCCCTAGTTTTGTCTAGTTCAAATATATATATAGATCATGAGGTCAGAATTTAGGGTGGGCTAGAAAAGTAGCAGCCTCACAAAAAATAAATAGCGTTTATTTCAAATATCTTCACATAATTTTAATGAAAAATTAAGTCACGACAACGTAATTTATATATTTTTATCTAATCACTGCACAAAATACTCAATTTTTCTAAACGATTTATAATATATATATATATATATATACAGGGTTATTTGCCTGCATAACTTTAAAAATAAAAACGTTTTAAATGTCGTGCTAGTTATAACAATCAATATATACAGGGTTATTTGTAAAACATTAATAACCTCGCAGGGCTATATTCCTGCCTTGATTATGAGTGGAAAATGTTCAAGCTATTATTACCTAATATTAATAGTTCAGGAGATATGCGACATAAAGTTTGCATTTTTTTTCAATATTTCTTATTTTTTGTAAAACGTTGAACTATCGTTACAGTAACTTATATCGAATATGAAAAATTCATTCCCTTTAATACAAGTCAAATAAAAAAATAAAAAACCTCGAATTCCAATTGGAAAATATTCCAATTGGAATTTTTTCAGGGTTTTTATCATTTTATTTAACGTGTATTGAAACGAATGAATTTTTCGTAATCGATATAAGTTTCTGTAATGATAGTCCAACGTTTTACAAAAAATAAGTCAGAAATATTGAAAAAAAATGTAAACTTTGATGTCGCATTTATCTATTGATATTAGGTCACAATAGCTTGAACATTATCAACTCATAATCAAGGGAGGAATATAGTACTGCGAGGTTATTAATGTTTTACAAATAACCCTGTATATATATAGGGTTATTTGAAAAACATTAATAACCTCGGAAGACTATATTCCTGCTTTGATTATGTTTCTAAAATGTTCAAGCAACCATGACCTTTCAATAGTTATGGAGATGTGCGACATCAAAGTTTTTTTTTCAATATTTCTGACTTATTTTTTGTAAAACGTTGGACTGTCATTACAGTAACTTACGAGTATGTCGAATATGAAAAATTCGCGTCAATTTTGTAATCAGGATATTCAATTATACAGTAAAATACTCATTTTTATTGAATGAACAACGGGACCATATTCTTGGTTTTAGCCGTAAATGAAAATTTTTGCATTGTCCGAAAATACAGAGTTAATTGGATGATTTAAATGAGTAAATTGAATGCACTTACACTAAAAAACTGCAGTTTATTTTGTTAATTTATTATTATGTATATTATAAGAAATAGAAAAAATATAACATAATAACACACAATAAAACAAAAAATTACTGCCACTCAAAAATGCATAAAATACATGAGAAACACCACAGCTAAAAATGATCTTTAGTTAAATACTTAAAAATAAATTCCAAACACACAAATATATTTCTATAAAAATAGACAGCCAAAATTGGTGACGTTCCTTTTTGTTCCGGGCCCCGGACAGTTATGGTCCTGTTATTATTCTAATACTTTAGTGGGCCATTCTTTTACGCGGCATTTATTGCAAATTAAGGACGTCCATAATTCAACCTTTTATTGCAGGCTGCATATTTTTAACATCTCCAAATTTAAATCGAAATACTCCGGGAGAACGTTTCAAAAATTATTTAAGTGCTTTATGTTGCAAAATGAAAAATATTTTATACCTTCAGCATTCGTCCTTTGTATTTAAGACATGCAACAATGCCAATAAATAAAATAATCTATTAAAAAATACTTAATAACGATTTCTATCACATTATTATGACGATAATTATTATAATTTTTATTTTTATTTATTTCTACTTTTTACTACATAATTAGTATAACAATTAATAGACAAATAGGTGATACTGTGGCGTATAGAAGCTATTAGGTGGCATTGCTTTTATTAATTATTATTTTTATGTAATTGTAAAAATTAATCGCGACAACAATAAATTTTAATTTTTGATATTTTAAACTCAAGATTTCACGTATACACTAGTTCTAATAAAAAAATCGTAATATTTCTCTCAAACACACGTCTCACCCGTTCTTCTTATTCTTCTTTTTCTTTTAGTAGATCTGTTGATCTGTGTTACAGAAAACTACGCCTCCTGAGATGACGAGGTCCAGCTATCCCTCCATCTTTTTTGTGATCTTCACGGTAGGCGTCGTCCAGAGGGGATTTTATTCGCTGCTTATGTCACTGTCCAATCTGACTACGTGATACCACCAGAATCTCCTTCTGGATCTACTCCATCGTGCTATGTCCTCTATTTTTCAAGTTTTCCTTATGTCTTCATTTCGGACACGGTCACGTAGAGTTTTTTTAGTAATGGATCTCAGCACCTTCATTTCAATTGTTCTGAGGAGTCTTTTGGTGCGGACAGTGTCAGCCCGCGTCTCTGGAGCGTATGTCATAATAAGTCGCACGCATGTCTTTTATATTTTGACCTTACTTTCAATATGAATATTTTTGTTTTTCCAGACCAAAGTCTTGAGACACCCTGATACGGTGGATGCTGTGTTAGCTTGATCTCGGACTTCGGTATACAGATCGCTATCACTACAGATTTCCATCCCTGTATATAATATTATATACTATTCTGGTTTGCGCCGCCCCACCTAGAGCCATATGTCCAATATCAATAGACAGATAATATCAATGGATAATTGAGATAATATCTAATATCAATAATAAAAGGCTTCAAAGTTTCCGACTTATCTTCTGTAAAATATTAGGCTATCAAGTTCCTAACTTATATTGATATAAAATACATTCGCTTTAAAATAAATCAGATAAAAAGATTAAAATACAGCAAAAATTTAAACTTTGTTTTTTTTTTGTATATTCTACGTAAAATTGAAATGACTGTAAATAAATCTACATAAATTAACGAAATATTTATTAATTTTAATTCAATTAACAACTTTGTGCAATATTGTGTTTAATACAAAAAATTTTAATAAGTAAAATTTAATAATTATGTTCAAGTTAAGGCCATAAACATCAAAAATATAACAAAGAAATATTGTTCACAGTGAAAACATGTGTACCAGTTATGAACAGCAAAAAAAAATTCGGTGATAGCAAAATAATTTTGCAGTAACAATATTTATATTAAATCAGGATAAAAGGTGTACTAAAAATTAACAATCGAAGTATAGACATTAACAAAATAAAAAATAAATATATTACTTTTTATATTATTACTAAATTATTTATTAATAAATAATTAAGCAATAACATAAAAACATATTAAAATGATAACTGTTTGCAAAAAGAACTTGGTTATTTATAATACTTCATTTACATCCAAAATTTCTAATTTATCCAACTGTAATCGTATAATTTGTAAACCCCTTTATTGCTACTTAAATACCTTAAATTTTTAGGATACGTTGTATTCTAATGAAGGAACCATTGGCATCGAAACATGTTGGCACTTTCAAGAAATTAGTGGTGTAAGCAAACTTTATTCTTGTAAATTACGTATATTAACAATATCAATACAAAATCAATTTGCATTTATTGAAAAATGCTTTTTTTATTAATAAAAATAATTGACTAAAGTCTCGAATTCAAGGCCCCCACATGACTGAATTGGGTAATTTACGAATGACTCATTCAATTCTTTAAAAAATATAACAGGCTTGTGACCCTAGAGTACATGAATGATATTAAAACTCCAGTATCGGAATATTCAGCAGGGTTGGATTCGTTTTGAAAATGGTATCGAATACCTATCTTCAAAAGATACTGACTAAGTAAGACGTGTTTAATGGTGTAGTGGTTAAGACGCTTGCCTTATTTTGTTGTGGTGCTTCTTAGCAACATACCGACCACACGTAGTAGTTAGTTTGCATTTATTATTATTTTTTATTTTATTCATTTAAGCTTCAATAGGCCAAGATACCCGACAGCAGAAGCGAAACATATCAAAAAAATACCCAGGCTTGAGTAAATCATGTAGATCAATTGTGACCTCACCGGGAATCGAACCCGGAACCCTCGGTGTGAGAAGCCAGTGTCATACCAGTGGCTACGAGGACCGCATACAAAAGAACACTTGTAATAGGTATATAATAGATATACGCTGCATGATTAATTTTCCCGGTCTTTAGATAATAAATGTCTAAAAAATTATTTAAGGTTAGGAAAATGGCGCCTAATTCAAATACCCAAGTAAATAAATGAGATACCTGTATTACTAGTTGTAGAACATTGTATGGTGATGTCTCCCGACGAAGCAGAACGCAGCCGTCAAACGGGAGTGGGTAGAAAGCGCATTCTCTCCAAGATGGAGTATTTTATTCCCGCTGACTTGTGTTCCTCACTTACTTTGCTTTCCGTTCTTGCGAGGAGAAGGAAAAACCTGATAGTAGAGGCTGACTTCTTCATTAATCATCTCCAAATGCACCACCAGTTCTCTCCAAAGACACAAAAAACGATATAGATTATTTTATTTTTTATTTTGTTTATTTTTAGGAAAACTTAACAGCAAATCTTAAATTAACATACTTAATAAAAAATAGTAAATTATGCCAATTATGCACTTTCTACTGATGATTATTAATGATATTAGCTAAATGGTTTCAAAATATGTCGAGAAGGGGTGTGAAGGGCGTAGGATTAGGATAAAGGATCGAAGGATGGGAGTATATGGGAACATAAATTGAGTGAACTAGTTAGGGTGCGGGTTATGAAATTAATTTTCGTTTAATGTCCCGAATAGTCGAGTTAAAAATAACAATGTGGTTGTAGTTTAAATATAATGAATTTGTGGATCTTTAGTTTTGTTTAGAGTTAGTCATGGAAAGACGGAGAAGTGAGCTAAAAAGTGGTCTATCCTCTCTGCCCACCCCTGCGGGGAAACGGTTAGTAAGTTAGTTAGTTAAATAAATAACATTACAGAGTCCGCTATATTTCTACGACAAATTAATGTCTGTATGTTAAAAAACTTTTCAGCATAATCATTGCTAACATGAGATCGAAAAGAGCGAAAGTTAAGGTACTTTAAGAATCTGTATTCGACGCTTTCAATTCTGCTATTGTGTACTGTGTAGTCTTGAAGTATATTACAAAATATTACGAACGTAATATGAGAAATATAGATCTTTGAACTGTTTGAACCCGGATGACGAAACCAAGAATAGACAATAGAAAGTCAATTTTTTGTCTATTCTCTATTTTATTGTCAATCTAATATTTTAAATTTTTACAAAATGACTTTTTTATATAGATTTATTTTATTATTAATATAAAATTGTATTATTAATTTTGTATTATTATTTTATTGTATTATTATTTTATTATTAATATAAAATTGCAAGATTTGAAGTACACCCTTCATTAGGGACTGGGGTAGATACAGTGGAAGTATGTCCCCCCGGATATTTTATTTATTTTATGTATTTATTTATTTATTTAACATAACATTACATTAAATTACATTACAAATATAATTATACAATAATAATTTATCATACAATCATATAATAAAATATGTAACTACCCAACTAGGCTGGCCTGTTTTAGGGCAAGTTATATATTTCATTTTAAAACACAATATTCGACTATAGGTACTACTCATTAGTATATATAATTAATTAATGATTTAGAGTCCAAGTAAATAAGTACATTATAAAAATTTAAATTAGATTAATACAATACAAATATTTTAATTAAATGAATACAATAAAAAGTTAAATTAGATAAATACATTATATAAATTAATACGTTAGTCTAACAGTAGTTTTCCAAATTAGATAAAAAAATTATAAATATTTAAAACGAAGAAGAAGAGAAAAAATATATAACGATAATACTCATTTTACTAATATATAAGACATATATTTAAGACACATTTACAATCCAGTCAAAGTGTTCATTCTTGCATTATTAAATCTCTTAGTAAAAAATAGTATTTTTTTTAAATTAAATTTTGTTCCAAACCGAGTCTCTTTAACTAAAAACATCATTTAATAAAGCGCGACTTATTTACTAAGACATTAAATATTTCAAGAGTATTTAGTTTGACCTTACCTATCATAATTATTTCAAAGTTTACAAGTTAGTTCTCAGTAATTTTTTTAAACAATTTAATCGTATTGGAACCAAACGTGGAAACAAAACGCGAACCAGGAATTATCCGTTAGTTCATGTCTATATATTTTGGTGGACTGCGGCTTTTAATTTTAAGAGGGAGATCCAACATTTTGCCTAGGGCCCAATTTTCGAATCCCACCCTGCTCACGGGTAGATATACAAGTAGGTGCGCATAAATTGCAAGCTTGCAAAGTACCAGCGAGTCGTTTGGCCATAACCTCTGTCACCCATACAAGAGGAGTAATGTCAATAAACAATAAAATAAGCCCGACCAATCTGCGTCGCCCCCGGCGTGAACACGTGGGCGCGTTCCAAATTTGAATAAACGTCACTTGCGAGAGGAGCGCTTTGTCAAACCCACCTGCCAGCTGACAGGACATAACGCCGCAACGGATCGAGTCAAAGTGACAATGGACCAATGTTGGCCCAACGCACTGAATTACTTTGAAAAATACAGGGTGTCGGCAAAAAAATTACCGGTGGATTCCTGGCTTGATAATGATTAAAAACGCTGTTTCTGTTGCTTCGATCCCTTTCTAGCAAACTCCTCTCAATATTCGTAAGTATAAAAATTTCTTGCCGGCCGGTAGGAACTTCCTTTATATATTATCCCTGGAATATACGCGATTGTCACACTCCGTTGCTAATATCGCGTTGGTTAAGCGCCATGAATGACTTACTCCGCGTCGAGTGACTTTCATGTATTTATAGGTATTTCCTTCGAGATTTTACGATAACTACCTAGACTTTTCGAGAGACTTGTGGAACGTTCTGGAGATTACGAGAGACCCTAGACGATTCCAGAATGTTCCATAATGTTTTTATCAGTAGGTACAACCGAGTGATATATTTCGAATGGATTTTGACAGCACTCAACTCCATTGATTCATCATCTCACAAACACAAACACATTGTATTAATATTTCTAAAATTTCGCAAAGTGCATGTACTGTGAAAAAGGTAACTAATGGTCACTAAAGCTCTGTCCTTTTTTTTAATTACCACGATCAAGTTTTATCAATTAATATGTAGGTAAAAGAGGCATTGAATGTTTTAGATCGACACAATAAATAAGTGTACTTTTCTTTGTTACCAAAATACATAGACAAATGAATAAATGTATAAATATAGACAATATGATAAACAATGATACTTTTAAATATAGTATCAATTTTAATTATTGAGCAAATTGTATTTTCTCGTCGTTATTAAAGGGTCAATATTGTATTTTGTCGAATAATAAATAATAATTCGTTGTGTATTTGCGCTCTGTTTGCAGTTTAAATTAAATTATATTTACGGCGGTTTTTAAATTTTACCGTGACATATTTTTATTGGCGTATTTTCACGCATCGATGTGCGGTGAGTAACGGGGGGAGCAGGGGGGTGAGCAGGGGGGGCCGCCCCCCGGGGCGACCCCACACCGTCGAGGTTCGATTATTTAAGGGAAATGGAAATTCGTTTATCCGTGCCTTATTAAATATGCTAAAGGGTGTTCCAACATGATATGAATAAGCCTGATAACAGATTTTGAAATAACCTTCTATAATGTAGGTACACGTCTACTATTACTGAAAATAACATTATTTCAGTAATAAACTAAACTGTCATGCAAATATTTGCATTTTCATGTAACTATTTTTGAATGCACGCAAGAATGACGTCTACGTGACGTCAAGCCTAAGTAATAATTGCATTGTGTCTATGACAACAGTTCGATTATTTAAGGAAAATGGAAATTCGTTTATCCGTGCCTTATTAAATATGCTAAGGGGTGTTCCAACATGACTCCAATAGGCATGATGACAGATATTGAAATCTTCTTCTTCTTCTACTTCATCTAGGACTGCGTCCTGTCATTGCTCGGAGCCTGTTCCTGGGATACAGATGTCCAGCTATCTCACCATCTTTTATGCGGTCTTCCTGGGAGTCTGGTACCAGACGGCAGCTTGTTCGCTACTACGCTCACTACTCTCTCAGAACAAGCTCCACATGATCTCTCCAGTAACGTCTTCTAGATCTTCCCCATCGGACAATATCCTCGACGTCACAAGTCCTTCGTATTTCGGAATTCCTCACTCGGTCTCGGATTGTCAGTCCCGCAATGGGTCGGAGAGTCTTCATCTCAGTTGTTGGTCGGTTTTTTGGATCCACTGTGTTCCGAGGCTTGGTGTTCCGGACTGTGAGCTTGATACTTTTTTTACCGCAGGCAGGCAGCTGACCTTACCCTTCTATAATGTAGGTACACTTCTACTATTACCGAAAATAACATTACTTCAGTAATAAACTAAGTTTTTACGCAAATAATTGCATTTTCATCTACCTATTTTTGATTTCACTCAAAAATGCCCGCAGGTGTCATGGCATCTACGAGACACGGTGACGGTACTTAGGCGTGACGTCATTCGCTCCGGTCGGTGTTTCAGTTAAAATGGCCGAATGCAGAATTTTATACCTTTAATTGAATGGGAATCTAATAAGATCTCAATGTGTATATTAAAACTGGATAAATTTTTAGAAACCTTTAAAAATATATTTTTTTAATTCTTTAATACTGTCATCATGCATGTGCTTTTTAGAAGTTTTTTATAACCATCCCAATTTTTATAAGGTGTTCATTACATTCTGTGTCAACCAGCTTTTCATTATTCAGGTTCTGTGCATTTTTTTATCTAAAAACAAAGTTATTGCCAAAAGAACTCAAGAAGCAAATACATAACACAAGACTGTGTGCTTTCTAATACATCTTACTAATAACATTATTTATTATGTAATTTTTGTTAATAGATGTGCCGTTTGCTTTTTATAAATTTTTGGCTTCCATTTTTTTTCCAATTAAAAAAAATTTTTTTCATGATTAGATTTGCACAAAAAAAGCCGAGGGGGACATTTTAACCATATTGTGTGGAAAATGTAATTATTACGTAGAAATAAATTTATTTGTCGCGTTTTTATTACAGAAATAAATCAGCTTCCTCTTGTAGGAACACCCCATACATTCGCAATATAACTTTATGTTATGTTCTCGAATAAATGATATATTACTTATTATTAATATGCCTCTCCAATTTAGTTCAGTTGTGCCAATGCCAATGAATGATTTTTTCCAAACATTAAGTTCTATTTAATCTAATTAAATATTTCTTTATAGGTCTATCTACAAGGATCGCGCGGAAAGTGATATTATAATGGAAGTTAATAATTCGAAAGTGATGGTTTCTAAGACAGTGGAAATTAAGAAAAAGTTGGGTGGTAATGAATGTTTGAAATAAGTAGGATAATTTTGTATGTTTAGGAAGAATGTTTGATAGGAACGGAAAAGCTGAGAACGTTATCGAAAGGAGGGTGACTGAAGGGAGTAGAAAGAGGAAAGAAAGTAGATTGAATGTAACGTAATGATATCACGTAGGCGTGTGTGCGACAAACAAAAAAATAAGAAGAGATGTAAAGCTGATTTTAACACGGTGAAATGAATTAAAAAGGATCGTTTAAGTGGTTTCATCCACACTATGAGGACGTCCGCGATAGATTTCACATGACAGGTAAACCAGATACTGGAAGTTGGTCCTATAAGAAGAACCCAACAACGGATGAGCTTGTAATATAAAATATGTGAATGTGGATGAAACGAGAATTGTGTGTCTAGACAGAAAAGTGTGGCGTTCATAAGAACTAAGACGACATACGTCTCTGCCTGCCCCCGGCGCAGAAAACGGTATGGTAAGTTAGCAAGGAATTATTTCAACCTGTACTTATTTTTTACTTTAATTTGACATTATTGCAATCATCGTGTCATATATGTTTATCAAACATAATAATTTCGTTGTCTATCCGTCCGTCTGTGTGTCTACCCTCATAATTTCTTGTAACGTCCGTAATTTCGTCAGAATTTACGGCTAAAAACGGCCGGAGATGGGGCTCGAACGCCGGGCCATCAAACCCAAGTCGGCCGATTAAAGCATGTGGCTGCGGCCGCTTCTCCACAAACCGCCAAAAAGATGCTATAAATATATAATAGGGCTTAGCAAAGACGCGAAACAATGTTCCGTCAGTTTTGACGGGTTACAGCTAGTTCTTTAATTAGTTTCTCTGTTCAAACTATATACATTCTATATTATTAATAAATTATAATGCAATACATCTTTATACTGAACACGAACATGTCCATGTAAACATATAATTTAGTAAAATATAAAATGTTTCATTTATAATTTGCAACTACGGTTTAATTTATAAGTTAATGCTTATAAACCTCTTTGGGCACATAGGATAATTATAATTCGTCTTTAACGAAAAAAAATTTCCAAATCTTAAGGTAGTTCAAAATTGTGATTACAGGATGGCTAAGAAATGACAAAAAGAATTTGAAGTTAGGACAAACGCATTATGCATATCTAGGCCCAAAAATATATAATTATTAATATATAACCGGATAACTTTAAATAAATGAGACCACATGCTCTAAAAAAAACAATTATATGGGTGGCTCATTGAAATCGGACGAGAGCTATCTGAGAAAACCCTAAAATAAATTCCTGTGTGATGTGTAATTTTCTCTTAATGTTTTTTGCTTCTTTTAAATTTTTATTATATATTTTGTAATTTATATTTTATTTCAATTTCTCTTTTTGCTTTACCTTACCTTATCGATAATTCTGTATTTCTTTCCTAATTATTTTATCAAATTTAAATTTAATATATATTTGTTCATTTAAAAATTTATTGTAATGTATACTACATTATATTTTTTTACTCTTTTTGCTATGTAAATAGTCGACTGCCTTCAAATAGGTAATCCCCTAGTTAGGTAGTCGAAGTGTAACAAAATACAAAAAATAAGATGTGAATAAAAAAACTATCATTATTATAAAACATAGCGCTAGTAATTTCTATTGATGGTGAGTTTAACTAATTTGTAAAAGGATACAGTGCCAAACATTGATCTGAGAGATTTTTTTTCTGTCTTATATAGGCGACACTGATTCCGAGAAGATTAATCACCGAATTAAGAAGAAGTTTCATTCAGAATATTTTGAGTATGTCAATTTTTTTTAGAACAGAACTTAATTTTTTATCACAGGGATATCATTAATCAATCAATGTATATATAGATGTCTCACAGAGACGAAACTGTATTTTTATGGATAATAATAAAAATTGAAATAATATTTCTGGCATATCCTGGTGTAATGTTAGTAATTCGGATGAAATTCATTCACACAGATAAAGTATATTGCTAAAAACATCTATATAGATGTTTCATTAGCGACATCTGTGGTCATTCAAGGGGAATGAAAAAGCTTTGGTGCTGGCCGCGTGGAGGATCGTTAGAACTCACATGTGAAACGTGGCGTATAATTTAAATATATAAAACTTCAAAAACATTAGTAGACATGATATTCTATCATGGCTGGAAATGGCATTTCCAGCCATGATAGAACGTTGCATTGTGTAAAGTGATCACTTAAGCCAGCCGTACGATAGGTCGTAAGCTTATGTACACCCAAAAAGACTTCTATACCTACTTTCCCATAAAATACAGTTTCGTCTCTGTGAGACATCTATATATACATTGATTGATTAAGAAGTTTCATTGTGATAATAACATCGATAAATCGAGAAACACGTAAACACCAACATTCAATCACCGCGAGTAATATTGATTTAAAAATATCTGTGATTGACTCACTGTCCGTAATATTATGTAAATCACTGCTATGAATACATGCTCACATTACTGTATTATTTAAACTCGATTACTCAGGCTATTTTAGTAGAGTGCTTAGTTATGAGTTATAACGATGCCAGTCCTCTGGATGTCGTTGTAACCCACACGCACCACGGGCTGTTCACACGCTTTATAGTTATTTAATTACCTAATTTTCCGGCTATTGAATCCACCATTTTAGGAAATCTGCTAATGGAAACAAGTTTAAGACGGGTACATAATACACGGCCGGCCGTATAAGGGACGCCTCATTATACCACATCGTTAGACGCCTATCGCCATGTTGGTTCGTGCCTTATTCGACAGAAACAGACCAGCTATGTTTGTCTATTTTGTTACCCACGGTGCCTATTTCTGAAGTTTTGAAATGCCTTGCAATGGCTGAATGGGCAGTGATGAATTTATAGACTTCCGCTTTCCAAGGAGCTTCCAAATTAATGAAAACATTGAGTAAAACCAGGAGCAACAGAGAAAGCTTTTTAGTTTTTCACTTTTGTATAATGTTTGGAAACAGAAAAATAAAGCCTGTGAACAGTGTTTTTTCTCTGAAAATACTAGTATCTACAAGATCAAATCAAAGATAAAAATTTTCTGAAAAATTGTAAGATCGTTAGCCCATCAACTAATTACAAAATGGTGCCAGCTTTAAAAAAATTGAGTATTTACTATATACAGTTGTTTATTTTTTTATATATTTTTTTAAATAGAGATGCGAATACCGTCTACGTGTCACATAAATATTTTCACTATTTTCAAACTAAGCTAAACGCTTGTGGTATGAAAATAGGCTAACTTTCTGGTCTGCAGTGAGATTAGAACCCGCGACGTTTGGATCACGAGGCGAGAGTCCTGGCCACAAGACCAACAAGCTACTCAGTATTTGTGATATTTTTGTTACTTTTACATGCTTCACTTATACATAATTTTCTTTTAATTATCGTCCAGTGTATGAGTAAACATAAATGAAATTTTTAGCCAGTAAGTTATTTTCTGAAATAATATTTATGTGTAAAGTGTCCTTGGGTGAGTTCTCACGAAAACAATTTATCCAAATATAAATAAATAATTTCTAACCTTTCAAAATTATCCAATTTAAGATCGACCTTATCTGTGTGTAAAATAGATTAGCGTATTTTTGATGTGTAACATCTTTCCTCTCGCTTTCTGTGAGAGTGATTTCATGAAAATGGATGGAAATTTTTAACAGGAAACAAGAAGCTGAGGACGCGCGCGCTATTTCATTTGACCAATGAGCGCGCGCGGTGATAAAGTTGGCCGTCAGATGGTGCCAACCTATTTTCCGAGAGGTTGGTACTGTATTAAAAAAATATATAAAATACGTTTGTTTCCTTCAAACTTTGGAGAGATTGACAAAATTAAAGAAAATAAATATACCTTCTTGTGTTGCTCTGTTAATAAAGAAACGACATTAAAAGTTTATTCTCTAATATGTCAAATATTTATTTGATAACTGTATCACAGCTGTCATGACAATAAAGAACACTGTTTTATCGACATCAGTGCGGCAAAATTTAATTTTTAAGAAATGCACATAAATTTCTTTACTTGTATTTATTAATCAATAAATATGGGATGATTGCAGAATATGGGGTTGATTTAGCTTTTTTAAATTTTGAGGTTAATTTCTGTCGCTGCTCTATTGATATTTTTAATTGTGAGATGTCAAATTTGAAATTCCGGTTCATTTTGGAAGGTGTCAAATATTTATCCATGAAGAGATCCATGCTTGGAGTAAGTCTAAGAGATAGAATTAGAAATGACGAAATTAGGCGCAGAACTAAAGCAGTGGATATCATGGATCGCGTAGCGAAGCTAAAATGGCAATGGGCAGGACACGTTGCAAGGCAGGATGCTACAAGACGGCCTCCCAGAGTTCTGAAATGGAGACCTTGGGAGAATAAAAGAGGCATCGGAAGACCTCAAAAGAGATGGGCCGATGGTATAGCCGCTGTGGGGAGAAAGAAATGGTTACAATTATCAAACAACAAGTAAGGATGGAAAGAGAAGGAAGAGGCCTGTATCCAGCAGTGGAGAGACGAAGGCTGATGACGAAAGAAGATGTCAAATGTCACACATCGTAATATGCGACTGCCGAAAACCTCGCTCGTTTATTTTATAATTTTTTTTATTAAATGAAAATTTCTATCACATGATTCGAAAATTCTGAAAAAGTTGAATTTAAAACATCTAAAATTAAATTGCTTAAAAATTAATAAATACAATCTTTATCATGTTTTGGTTTAAGAAATAAATCAATGAATCATCTTATTATATAGACACATGTGTGTAGAAACTTCCTCAATGTCGGCCCTCGGAAGGGGAAAGGGCGCAGGCGCATAACGAGCCCGGTCCTTTCGCTTCGGGACGTTTCGGACGGAATTTATCGCGCTCAGACGGACAAATAAACAAAAAATGTTCGCCCGGCGCATGCGCATAACTAACTTAAATTATGTTTGTTTTAACTATTAAAATAAATTGCATTATTTAAACATATAAATATGTAAAGGCCTAATTGAATGGCCCGAACCCGGACCGCCGGTAATTTATGGGCCCCGTATATCATGCGCGGGACGGAGCGTTGTAAATATTAAATTGTAACCATTTCACGTTGGGGCGAATTTTTAATTTTGTATCGAAAATATATTCTTCATCCTTCTTCTTTGTCTGCCTTCATAAAACTGTGTCTGGTCGTCATAGAAACCACCTTTAATGAAGTTAGTTTTTGATTAAAATATGTAGTTTAGTAGTAGAACTTCAAAAATCCTTAAATCGAAAAATACTTAAAAAATATTTTTATATGAAAGTATGTTCTAAGAAAGGTTAGGTACTGGATTTGGTCCCCAGAGCGATAATTAATTAATTAAGGATAAATTATAGAAGTCTAGTCGGAGCTTTTTATATGTTAGAAAAGTGGATGGAAGTCTCTTATACGGATGGCTCAGGACTCACACTATCGACCAAAGATTTTCCACACAAGCGCCTTAGTGATAGCATTTCCACCGCGTTCAGTCTACTTTCATTCCTTTTTTGCCAGTTCCAGGCTTCACTTCTATACATCAAAGTTGGCACTAGAACGCCACCACTAGTCTTGCATCCTTTGACAGGTTATTTATTATTGGTCATATCTATTTTATCAAATATTAGAATCCTTAGAATGTATTTAGTACCTTTTTAATTTCGTATTTTTTTATTTTTGAAAAAAAAAACAATTATTGAGAAATAGCAATTAGATGATGCAATTAAAAAAGGCATATATAAGGCCTTTTTAAAATCAATCTTACGAAAAATTACAATATTTGGTTACAACCGGGGTACAAAAATAATTATGTAGAATTTTAAATATTTTTGAACCACGTTTTTCATGATTCCCAAGAAGCCCACGAATCAGCAAGTAGTTCTACCGTATTTATTACCAAGATAGTGAGAGTACTAGATCAGAGAGAATTTGGATGTTTGGTCGGTGTGTCCGTAGGCATATGAGCCATATTATGTTGAACCTGCAAGAGGGTCGTATTGAGGTACAGCGACAATACTAGGTATCGGTTCCCACGGCTGTATAAGTAAAACTCGGGTCTAGTGAAGAAATCAAATAAAACTAACAAAACCTTATCAAATGCACTGAATTTATTTTTAAATAAATGATTCCAGACTTCCAATAAAACGTCTGCTCCCCGGGAGACGCGCTGAAAGAAAAGTGGCGTAGTAGACTTTCCAGCCACTTCCTAACAATGTTCCCTCTAAGGTATGCGGGTGTGCGGCCGCACATTTATAAATATTTCCAACCCCGGCACACAGGAATAAATATGCGAAACCAGATTTTAGGTTTTGCCTTTATAGACCGAACATTGTCCAACATTTTATTCCATTCACCTACAATATTGTTCTCTGTGCGTGCATCAGATGTTGCATAGTCTTCCAGATTCATATCTCACATTTCTCAATCAAGGGCGGCCTTCGTACGCCAATGGACACGTCATTGGCTTCTCATACCGAGGGTTTTGGGGTCGACTCCCGATGAGGTCACAATTAATCTATGTGATTTACTCAAGCTTGGGTGTTTTTGTAATGTAACGATTTCAGTAATTGGGCTTATTGATGCATTACAAAAATGGTGCACATATTTTTTATGTGCAAAATGTTCTGTTTAGGCGAGTTTATATTCCGTACACATAATAGAAAGATTAGAGGCAACGTTATTCCCACTACTAGATGGTCATGTACCCCCGCTAGCTAGCTGCATTCAGCGTGTTTTGACAGATGGCGATGTGTGTCCATTCCTACTTACTACAAACAGATGACATCTGTTGTTAAATGTACCTAGATCCGAAACGACCTGGTAGTCTAGTGATCTGGGTAAACCAAAGAGGTTATAATACATAGAGTGGAAATCCTGATGGTGACGCAAAGGATTGATGTTAATCATCATAATCGTTGTAAAGAAACATTGAATAATCGTAATAAAGAAACGCATCCTCTGGATAATCACTAATCGGTCGATAGGTCAATACAGCTACAGCATCCAATACAGGATGTCGATTTATCTATTCGAGTAAGTACCGAATATTAAAGTACCTAAAAACTATTTTATCATAATAATATTAATTCGAGCTTTAGACAACATTAATATAATTAGGTAATTTTTAGTGGCAAAGAATATTGGTTATATTTATACGTGGTATGCGCAAAGTTTACGTATCGTATAGTAAAAAAAATCGACGAACAATTATTTAATTAGTCATTTTGCGAAAATTGCCTTAAGATGTTACTGTGAGAATCGCTCTTTACGTTCGGGTATTTCCGAGAGCTGCCGAAGGTTGACGAATCATTATTTGCCTCGCTACAACTCCCCGCATTAACACTTCGGTGGCTTAACTCGCTGCAATACACAACGTGGATATATTATAACCTCTTTGGGGTTAATTTAGTGAGCGACTGCAGATGGGTGGAGAATAGGAGACTGATAAAATAAATAAATAAAGCGAGAAATAGGGCTCGGCCCGCCCCCGGTTCGCCCCACACGGCCAGCCAGCCAGTTTCAAGAAGCCATAAATTAAAAGCGACCGGACATGTGGCGGCTGTTAGCATTCAGGATAATAATATGACAGACATCTCGCCAATATCCGAGCTCTTGTTGAATAGCTTTTTATCGTTTCGTCAAATTTTGTAGCGCCGCTTTGTGTTACATTGTGCCCCGGAGACGAGCGCCCTTTCAAAGATCTCGATGGTTCGTAATTTGTTTTATTCTTACTAGTGATTGCATAAGTATTAATGAAAAATATGCAATCGTTTAAATAAACATAAAAATATAATATATCCTTTTTTGAAACTCGTATCTCGCTATGTATTTAAGATCCTTAGGCACGAAAGACCGGCTAGATGTAATTATTATTCAGAATATTTTGAGTTTGTTCAAATCTTTCAGAACAGTGCTGGATTTATGTCACAGAGACATTCCGTAAAATCAACTGTAGATTTTCTCATTAGCGACATCTGTGGGAATTTAGGGGAATGAAAATGGCTTTGTACAGGCCGCATAGAAAGGCAGTTACAACTCGTATGTGAAAGCTTTCCACGCAATTTGAACATATATCCAACTTCCAAAAAATGAATAAGCATGGTATATTCTATCATGGGTGGAAATGGTGAATGTTACATTGTGTAAAGTGATCACTTAAGCCAACCATAAGATAGGTCAGAAGTCCTATGTACACCCAAATGACTTCTATACCTACTTTCCCATAACAAATACAGTTTCGTCTCTGTGAGATATCTATAATATACGGTAATTATTATTGTTTGTGTTTTTTCCTGCTGAAAATTGTGTAATATTTTTCTAGATTTTAGATAGAAACGCAATGGGCATGATGACAGTATTAAAGAATTAAAGAATAAGTGATTTTAGAGAAGAAAATATTGTGAAAGGATGAAAAAAAAATTTCCAGTTTTAATGTACATATTGAGATTAAATTAAAAGTACAAAATTGTACAATCCGCCATTTTAGCTGAAACGCCGGTCAGAGCGAATGATGTCACGCCTCTGTCCCATCACCGTGTCTTTGAACTATTGTCATAGACACAATGCAATGCTTACCAATGCTTGACGTCACGTAGACGAAATGACAGCTGCGGGCAGTTTTGCGCGAATTAAATATAGGTGGATGAAAATGCAATTATTTGCGTAAAAAAATAGTTTATTACTGAAATAGTGTTATTTTCGGTAATATTAGACGTGTACCTACATTATAGAAGACTATTTCAAAATCTGTCATCATGCCTATTCTGTGTCACGAATATTTTGATAAATTTATGCGTACGTGTATGTCGGTTTGAATTGTATGCTTTTATTGAATGCTTTACTGTCGATTATATCAATTATATCAATGCCTCAACCAAATTAACTATTAAAATTATCAATTTTATGAACATGGTCACAATGTTTTTTCATTTCAATACACTGATTGTATATATTCTTGTGATCAATATTAATATTTTTGATAATTATAGCGTTAAGTTTGTTGCTGGACATAATCCTTAATCTTAATTAACTAAAAATTTTGTATAAATCACTTTGAGTAGGTAAATTTACGTCTGCCGGTTTCGATACCACTGTATATTTGCCAGGACGGACGCATGATTAGCGTGTGTCCGTCCTGACGAAGACACAGTGATGTCGAAACCGGTAGATGTAAAGTTACTCCAAGTGGTTTATGTATCTCTTTATAATTCACCTCACCTCAGTCATATTCTTTTGAATATAGCTTCTTTCTTTCGTCCAGAGCTCGTATATGTATACGCAAACGTATAATTCACATATTTTTATGCTGTATTTCTTTTGTCCTTTTTTTTCTTATTGTCTTTTCCTCTTATTACTAAATAGATCTGTACTTTATTTTCCATTCCTGATTCCCCTTTTACCTTTTACTTTGACTCACTTGGTTTATTCTTGACTTAAACCTTTAATTTTTTTTTTGTATATTGTTAAGTTATTTTCGTTATATTTTAATACATAATTTGTTAATTCTGTGGAAACTTGTAAGATTGTCTCTGTAGGTACTATTTAATATTCATGTGCAACCTGATTTTTATTTTTATCTACTGTTAGTTTTCCGAAAATAAATAAATATATGAAGAAATAAAAAGTTTTGATTAATTTAAATTAATTATGTTTATTGAAACTTCTTTTCTTTTCATTGTATTCCAAATCATTTCTACGGGGTTTAAATTACATTGATGGATTTTGAAGACGCCGTAAACATACGCTTCTATTCTTATATTGGTTAAAGTTTGCTACTTTTGATAATCTCTAATAGTTGCAGTTGCGGCATGGCAACACTAATCGCAAAGGCGGTAGTGCGCTTATAAATGTAAACAAACGGTATAATATAGCGTTTGGCGCTTAACCTACGCGTTGGGCTCGAGTCGGGCGATGCTACGAAAAGGAGTAAAAATTTCGAAAAATCCAAAATTATACTACAATTATTAATTTCTTAACGAAAATTTGTGAGATCATTTTTATCGTCGCCACGATCTGCCTGCTCGATTCGATCACGGGAAAAGGATTAAAAATCGATCCATAGTTTTTTGTCAGACAAGCATACAGACAAGCGTATGCTACCAGTTAAAAAAAGAAAGGAAGTAAAAAAAAGAAAGGGAGTAAAAAAAAGAAAGGGAGTAAAAACAATCGACACACGCATCAATTCAACAGCATTTCAACAAAATCTGACAGCTGAAACGTTTTCAATTTGGAGTCGTTAATTCCATTTTTGTCATTCTACACATAAATTATATATTTGATTTCGAGGAGCTTTATTAGAACCACGCCACCAAGAATACATGACAATTTAGGGTCCAGTGAGCATCGAAAAATGTTGAATTCAAAATGCCCGTTTTCTGGAGCAGTCAGCCACGCACCCATCGGGATCCGGGATCTTCCCGAGTCCGCGCGGGAATTAGAATATTGAGTAACAGGAACGGCGGGAAGGGGTCATTATGCATATGAGAGGGTCCGTGGCGCCTCGGCTGGCGATCAATTACGTCCGCCTGTCAATTTACAAACGAGCTTTTTGTTTTTAATTTTCCGTCCCGTCTTTGATCGCCGGGACGCAGTTTTTCTCACCCGGCTCGTTACTCGGCGTGGTTTTAGAACGCAGCCACAGGGTGTTTAAGAGGCCCCAGTGCACGATTTTCGTATTTGCTCTCGATTTGCTAAATTTAACGTAAACTTGTTAAATCATTTTGCAAAACCCATAGCATAAAATCGCTTTTAATCAATTTTATTATGATAGATCCATCTACTATTGAAGAATTTATTTAAAAAAATATGAACAAATATATTGTTATAACATCAAAAAAATTATAACCCCGAAACACTATTTTTGTTTTCATGCAATAGAGTTATCTTTGGTACACTTAATCTCTGTATTTTATTTATAAATTGATTGTATAACGTTTGATAAAGAAGTGGTGCTATTCAGACATTAATATTTTTTTTAAAAAAGATAAAAATTAGACGTTCTGTTTCCTATATTGCAGTATCCATAAAAACATTAAAACATAGATTATTTTAATTTAATTTTATATGCGTAGTAAGAAAATTTCACTGTCATTAATATAAAAATATTCAAAAAATTATACCTCATACTCAAGAACTCAAATTAATTAAATCGTATAGTCTGTTAAACGATCATTTTTCTTTCAAATCAGACTTCGGTTGGACGGTCTAATATAATAAAATTGATTAAAAGCCTATTTAGCTATGGGTTTTGCAAAATGATTTAATAAGTTTACGTTAAATTTAGCAAATCGAGAGCAAATACGAGAATCGTGTACTGGGGCCTCTTAATTAACGTATATTATAGATATCTCACAGAGACGAAACTGTATTTCTTATGGGAAAGTAGGTATAGAAGTCATTTGGGTGTACATAGGACTTATGACCTATCTTATGGTTGGCTTAAGTGATCACTTTACACAATGTAACATTCGCCATTTCCACCCATGATAGAATATACCATGCTTATTCATTTTTTGGAAGTTGTATATATGTTCAAATTGCGTGGAAAGCTTTCACATACGAGTTGTAACTGCCTTTCCATGCGGCCTGTACAAAGCCATTATCATTCCCCTAAATTCCCACAGATGTCGCTAATGAGAAAATCTACAGTTGATTTTACGGAATTTTGAGAGCAATATACTTTATTGTGTAATGAAATTCATCCGAATTACTTGCATTACACTAGGATACGCCAGGAAATATTATTTCCAATTTTTGAAATTGGAAATAATATTTCCTCTTAAAATGCGCACACAAAATGTGTCTGAATGACATGAACTACAGCTATTTTTCAACAACAACCTTTCATAGCCAGCACCCTCAGAACTAGCCGACTGGCTTGGATAAGACATGCATGTCGGGCAAGCAGCAACAGAGCCCTTAAAATAGTACACGAGGCTAAACCAACTGAGAAAAATCCGCGGGGCAGACCCAGATAGCTTTTCATGGACAAAGTATTGGCTAATCTGGAGAAGCTAGGGGAGAAGAAGGGATGGAGCAGAAAAACATGGATCGGAAGAAGTGGAAAGGCGTCATCTAGGAGGCTAGAGCTCTACAATACGGCATATTCTTATACAGTTATATTCATAACAGAAGCAAGTTAAAAATTCCAATCAAAAATACATTTTTTTTAAAATAGAGATGCGAACACGGAATACGTGTCACATCAATATTCTTACTATTTTCAAACTAAGCTAAACGCTTGTGCTATGAAAATAGGACTAACTTGCTAGTCTGGAGTGAGGTTCGAACCCGCGACCTTTGGATCACGAGGCGAGTGTCCTAACCACAAGACCAACAAGCTACTCAAATCTCATATCTCATTAGTGAGATCTGTGCTTAATTAATGGGAATGAAAAAGCTTTGAATGTCGGTCGCGCTAATGATACTTGCAACAAACACGTGAAACGGTTTGTAAACTCTGTCATGGGTGGAAATGTGAACGTTACATTGTATAAAGACTTCCACATATACTTTCCAAAAAAAATAAAAATATATATATAATTTCGTCTCTATGAGACATCTATAATATATCTTGAAATAAGTAAGTATTGAATCGCATACCGTATGTGGCTCAGTACGGTCGTCTTTTTCCATCTAACGTTTTTGATGTTAAAAATGTTACATGGCACATGTATGTAAAATGTTTGTACCCATCATATGTTATGTATGTTTTATGTCCTGTCCTATCCTGTTATGTCCTGTCGGATCTATGTATTATCATCGATTTGCGGAACTCTATTAATCATATTTTAACTCTTATGTTATAACATTTTTTACTTTTGTCAATTTTGACGAGACGGATATGGTATAAAATAATTTCCAGTATTATAAAAAAAGTTGGTGTAACACAGTTTGTTTCACACAGGTTCAGTTACTTACGTCCTGTCTATTTTTGATTGCATATTTATATCAATCTTGTTATATGGGAATAGTTGTAAATACTGTATCATCAATAAAGTTTTTTATATTTTATCGTCCACCAGTGAAAAATGTTCTGTAATTTTACATATAAAAATGATTTTTTTAAATAGAGATGCGAACACAAAATACGTGTCGCATCAATATTCTTACTATTCTAAGCCAAAAGCTTGTGCTATGAAAATAGTACTAACTTGTCGGTGTTCTGGAATGGAGTTCGAAACACTGACCATCTGATCACTAGGCGAGCGCCATGACCACTGCACAAACAAGCTATAATTTTTTAGTATAAAATTTTAATTAAATCCTTTTGTGAAATATAGTTTTAATGGAACCATTCGCTGATATTTGAATTAGCGAAGGGAAAAACTACATTTCAAAATGAAGACTACAACACACACGTTCACCAGTTTGAAGAATACAAAGTGTACACTACATTTGTAGTAAAAACTACATGAATTGAACTAATTGTAGTACTACAAAATTGTAGTAAGAATGAAGTGAATTAATTGTAGTACTAATGAAGTGAACTAATTGTAGTCATAATGAAGTTAACTATTGCAGTACTACAAGAAGTGCTTCTTGAAAAGTGTGCAACTAGAAAATTTTCAAAACCTTGGGGAGGAGGGTTGTTTCGATTTCCAAAAATTTCTTCATTTATCTACACCGACTTCCCAAAACTTTCACATAAAAAATGTACTATTTGAAGTATGTACTCGTACTTTCAACAACTTTGAAGTGTGTGTAGTTTGTAGTGTGCACTACACTTCAAAAGGTGTGAAGTGTACACTTCAATGTGATGTAGTACTACATTGTAGTAGCTAGTACAGAGCGGATACATCACTATTTGAATACGGTAAAAGTAACCCATAAAAACCAAGCTTTTATTATAATCCCTTTCTTTGTAAAATATAACAACAATTAAAGACGAATTAAAACCTAAAACATAACACTAAACTTACAGTAATTTAATATATTTCTAAAATGTCAGATGTTTTGAGCTTTGTGATAAGACACTTCATGCTTTGAAGATTAAATTCTAAAAACATTTGTCAGTCAATTTAGATTTTCGACATTCGTAGTGAAGTACCTATTATGTATACCGACGGCGTAATTCAAATTTAGAAAATATTCCGCGACGTTATCGGGCCGCCGTTGCTAATCAAACTTTTCTAATGATTCCAATTTGAAAAAACCAAAAAAAAAATTCTAAAAATCCGAAATTATACCATAATTATTAATTTTTTTTAACGAAATTTTGATAGATCTTCTTGATCGTCGCCACGAGTCTACTTGCTTTGTTTCAACTCGATTGGATCACGGGAAAAGGGTCAAAAATCGATGCAAAATTTTTTTACGGCAATATTATATATACAACAATCAGACGCCACGAGTTAATATAAAGGAAGTAATAAAAAACAAAGTTGACAGTGAAAACAAATCAATGCAATAAGTAAAAAATATTTTAATAATTTGTATACGCGATTTTTTTCACGTTCGTGATAAAATCGGAACAAATATAATCGTTCTCGAAGGATCACCCCGTAGCCGGGTCACTTCGGATATTTATACCGGGTGGTGAAATATGATTTTTCTCAGCAGGTTATTATTGTTTCTGAATTTACATTATTTAATTATGTCATTATCCGAAACCTCTTTCGGCCTCATCCGAGTCCCGAACCTTTCGGGCGATAAAAAATATTATCCGTCAAGTCCGATACGAGGAGTGACCTCTGGGCGCGGGTCACGGGTTTAGATAAACTTCACCTTGGGTTAAACGATGCCCGATGCAACTTTTATTTATCCACCTTAGGAATCGATTCAGGCTTATTCAACTCGTATTTATAATATACATGACACATATTTTTAATTTATGAATTACAAATTAAATATACGCTTGGAAGATATCAATTATGATTATCTCCTTAGTTATTTACAACTTTTAAACTTGTCTGTGAGACGTACTGTAACAGACCTAATATTTCTTTATAGGATCGTAAATAGTTTGATTGATTGCCCCCAGATTATTAGTCTGATCGACTTATATGCTCCATCGAGGTCATCAAGACACAGTGCATTGTTCTATTATAGTGGAAGTGTCAGAACTAATGCATTAGCAAACTCTGTAATTCCCAGATTACACTCATTAGGGAATGAACGTGCAGAGGCAGCTGACATTTTTGCTGATAGTATAACTGTTTATAGGACAAAGCTGATACAATTGTTTACATCTCAACGAAATGGAAATGGACAATAAATTTTTCTATTTTACCTTTAACTATTATTATTTGTACTTTTAACTTTATTATTATTTTATCTGTCTTATGTTTTTCTGTATTATTATTATTATTACCTTTTAACTGTATTATTATTTTAACTGTCTTATGTTATTTAAAAAAAAAATATTCTGTATATTTGTAAAAGCCCATAAGGGCGTTAAATAAATAAATAAATAAATATTTTAAACATACATGTTTAAAATAAATTGATAAAATTTTCACACACAACAACTATAAAGCCTTATACAACAACTATTGATTAACAAGAAAACACTTTGTATACATCACTTATTTGTTGAATTATCACCATGGTGTTTTGGAATGCGGTTCGAACTACCGACCAATTGATCATTGGGCAAGATTCTTAACCACTACACCAACAAGCTACTCTCTTAATTCTCCTACTTCTCTTAGAAATTATACGCGCACATAATAAGCATCTGCTGGTTTGCGTCGTCTGGGGTATTGTGCAGTGTTTTTACCACCTTTCTGGCCGACGTTTCGGATCCCATTGCAGGGTCCATCATCGGGGCTGATGTGTCAACACAAACGACATCAAAGTTATCAATTGTGAAATTGACATTCTTTGCCATATGATCATATTCAAAGACGACACTCAATATTCTCGGGATATGCAAAACGGCTGATAAAATCAGAAGGAAATGTAGAACTGTTTGTGGCTTAGTTGATAGAATTAAGAAAGACTCCCTATGTAGCGAGAAGAGAAAAAATATATAAGAAAATATATTAAAAACAATAGGAATAGGGGGTGCCAACCAAGACATCATCAGACGATAGATCAAATTTTGAAACAAAAATATATTCTAGGTGTAGGGTCTATTCTCATTGGTTTGTGCTATCATTACAATCATGTTTTGATCGCTATTATCTAATACTAGCTGTAACCCGTCAAAAGTGGTGGTACTTTTACATGTCGGTTCCTAGGGAATAAGTTTTTATTTAAATAAATAAAAATAAAAAAAAAATAAAAAAAAATTCGAAAAAAAATTTTTTTTTTTTTCGAAAACAAAAATTTTACTATAAAAATGTTAAGTACGTTACACGAAGTTACATGGACGGACGGATAGACAGACAACGAAATTATTATAATTGGGATCGCACACATTTTCCATTTTGGCGCAATGAATATTACATAAAAATTTAAAAAAAAAATTTAGAACTTGGTAAAAATCAGTTTGTTTCACACAGATTCACTAATTTCTTCATCCTAAGTGTCTTAATATTTAATAAAAGCCAACAAAAGACGGAAATATTGATATTTAACAGATGTCTTGACATTTCTCGTAGAAAAATGAAACATATTACCAATTGTAACAATCATGTTATCCAGAGAATGACAGCTCTCCATATCACATGGCAGCATAAAGCAAAAAATACCTATAAAATATATATAGATATCACGTAAAATAACGTATACTTTTTGCTATATTATTTTTGTGGGCTTTTTAAATAAATTAAGGTGATAAAAAATATTAATCACCCTTCATTAGTGACCAGTTATTTCTAGTTTTATAAACTTGTAATATGAATATTCAAATAATTTTTTATTAGGTTGTGCTATGATAGTCTCGTATTTACATGCTTTGTTTGGAAAATATTAGGAGAACACAAAATTATTAATTTACCTGTTATGTGAAGAGGGTCGTTAATGTTAAGAATTATATCGGTTAGGTTTATATTTGGGGTAAGGGCATTGGCGTAACATAGCCAATGAATCCAGGGGCCCGGAAGTGAAATCGCAAAAATTTAATACAATTTTAAAGTATTCTGGGCTTGTAAATAGCTATGAAATACCCTTAGATACCAAATGCATTATTATTTTTTTAAATCTACTCTAGGAATGCCTAAATGTAATTCTAATATTAAATCATCAATACAGTAAAATCATTTTTCATGTCTATTACGAAACTAATGAAAACTTTGCCGTTGTACCTATACCTACATAGGTAATTACTCTGCTTTTGTGTAGCGTTAACTTTGTGGCCAACCACTTGTCCAAACATAATTATTAATTAATCAAATAACTTTGTATTGACCACTTGCGTCCGTCCTGACGAAGATACAGTGGTATCGATACCGGTAGACGTAGAGTTACTCCAAGCGATCAACACAAAGTTTTAATTATGAATTAATAACTTTGTTAATTTGTCAGGTTAGGGACCAGACCAAGTCATAAAGTGTAGCAAAGATTCATTATTTTTGAGGGCATTGAATACGCGTAAAAACACACTTTTGATTTTTTTATGAAAGTATCGCAAAGCAAGTCGCTGGGATCAGGCAGAGAAATGGGGGTGGATTTGATGGGAGTCGGGAGGGGAATGCAAGGTAGATTGGATGATAAATTGTGTGGACTATAGAGGTTGTAACAAAGCTAGTCCACAATACGTTACAGGTGGATTCCTGCCTTGATTATGAGCCGAAAATTTTCTAATAATCATGATCTAATATTAATAGTTATAAAGATACGCAATATCAAAGTTAGCTTTTTTTTTCAATATCTCTGACTTATTTTTTGCAAAAAGTTGAACTATCATAAGAGTAGCTTATATGTAAAATTCATTCGCTCTAATACAAGTTGAATAAAATCATAAAAACCTTGCAAAAATTGAAAATACAAGGTTTTTATCATTTTATTTGAGTTGTATTGAAGCGAATGAATTTTTCGTAATTGAAATAAGTTACTGTAATGAAAATTCAACATTTTGAGTCAGAAATATTGAAAAAATCAACGCAGGAATCCACCCGCAAAGTATTGTGGACTAGCTTTGTTACACCCTGTATATGATGGAGAAAGGAACAGGAAGCTCGACTTACCAATGCAATCTTCTTCTTCCACCAGATGAGAAAAGGTCATAATCTCACTAATTCAACACCTTTCCACACGCTTTTCATATATTCTATTATGCTCAGAAGTTGACAATGTTCCAAAAATATGGAGACGAAAAGCTGCTTCCGGAAGTGGCGGTCGATAATTATTGTAATTTTGTAAATAAACTTCGGTCGCCGAAAGGAGAGAATTTCGTACAATGACCCGACGCTACGTATGCAACTGCACGCGTGCGACAAGGACACGTCAAGGAATGTTACGCTCGCACAGGCACAGCGAGCAAGCGTGACAGCAACATAATTGTGCGCGTGCGACAGGGATGCGTAGCGTAGGGTCAATGTACGAAAATCTCTGCTTTCGGCGACCGAAGTAAAGCTATAAAAACGGTCTCATTCGTTGACCTGTGGGTTTGGACGAAGGGGATGAGTAAGATGAAGAAAGAGAACGGGAGGGGGGTTGACCTTAATGCCAATGGTCGCAAATACAACAGCCGAAACGAGGGTCAAGTAGTGGTGACAAGCCAATTAGTGTAAATATTACAGAAGACATGATTGAAGATGACGAGACTGATTTTAAGGGTCAGAGTGAGTACCTTCATTCAACTTCTCACGCAAGCTCGTAAATTTTTCATGCTTCTAATAGACTCGTCGAGAATAGTTTTACCTGGTCATGCCAAGTCTTTATTATTGGTGTGATCAAAACTCACGTCATTCTATCAACCTAATCAAACCTCCTAAGTGAGCTTTAGTCTGAATTATAATAAATTCGTTGCCTGCCCGTCTGTCGTAACTTCTTTATAGCATTTTTTTTCTTTTAACTCTTTTTAAAAATATATAAATAAGTTATTTATTTATTTTATTTTGGGGAAAATTAACAGCAAAACAACAATCTTAAAAATATGAAATAATGGTTTTTAAAATTATGCCAATTACAAATTTTCCACTGAATATAATAATTTACTTTAACTTACTTTAATAGCGAGTGGATAGGGTGGAGGGGAACGTGGGACGGGAGAAGAAGGGAAGATATAATGTACAAATTAGTTTGGGTGCGGTAGTGTAGATATTGTTTGTTTTATGTTTCTTATTGTGTTTCTTATTACTTATTCATAAGGAATCGGCATGTAAAAGTAACATTTTTGACGCGTACAGCTACAGTACCTATGCTAAGATCATATATCTCGATATTGAATAATAACTTCTAATAGAAACATGTTTCCCGGCTACTTTGCTAGTTTTTTTCTGTACTGAAGGTATAAAATGTTACAATGCATGAACAGGGGGCCTTTCCTTTTGGACTAGGGGGCAATTTTTAGCCACGCCGCTGGGCGAGGCGCCTATAAATGAAACAATGTAGGCGCGTTGAGTTGAACTCATCCGACTAGGTTGACCCACGGCTCATATTTCGTAGCGATCAAAAGAAATTTACTCTGCCCATAACCATAACTAAACTAAATAAAACTGGCGGCCCGCGTCTGTACGAAAGGCTTTGGGGGGTGTCTGTAAACATCGAGAGCCTTAAACGTATCTCGGCAGAGTACCAAACGGCCTATTTAAATAATGGTTACATTATAATGGCCTTTTCTGGTTTGATACTCGGCTGCGAACAATAATTTTGTATTTTTGTGGCCATTCAGGAAACGAACCCAGCTTAATTAGATACAATTTTTAATATTAATGGGGTATATATATATCTTACGTATGTTCTGTAAATAATAATATTTAATATTACCCATTACCAAATAGTAAGAACAAAATGATATAGATGGTGACGGTCACCTATTAGGGTGAGAAAAAGACCGAATATGCCAACAGAGTATCTAGGGGTCTAGTGTAAGGTATGGCAACCAAGTAAGAAAGTCATAAGTCAGTAAGAATATGCACTCACAATAGGTATATTCTAGTGATGGATCCGCTCTGTACTCACTACTACAATGTAGTACTACACTACATTGAAGTGCACACTTCGCACATTTTGATGTGTAGTGCATACTACAAACTACAAACACCAAAGTTATTGAAAGTATAAACTTCAAATAGTACACTTCATTTCAAAGTGAACACTACAAAGTACATACACTTCAAAGTTATCGAAAGTATGAGAAACACATTTTAAATAGTGCATTTTTTACGTGAAATTTTTGGAAAGTTGATGTAGATATAGATTTTTTTTTTTCTGGAATCTGTAACAACCCCCTCCCCCCATGGTTTGAAATTTTGGGAGCTATGAAGAAATTTTTGAGCTATGAAGAATGTTTTGGAATTGAACGAAGAAATCTGGCTGGGGACCTTTTTTTTTATTTTTAGGTCGCCAAATGTTACTTTGGAGAAAATGTCGTTATTTATCGTAAATATTTTTGTCGTTGACCTTTTTTTTTACTTCACTTCATTTAAAAATTTATTACTTCATTTCATTACTTCACTTCATTATTATTACAATTACTTCACTTCATTTAATTCACTTGAATCCACTTCACTTCAATTACTTCACTTCACTTACTTCACTTCATTTCATAGTACTACAATTACTTCACTTCATGTAGTTTTTACTACAATTGTAGTGTACACTTTGTAGTCTTCAAACTGGTGAACGTGTGTATGTTTATTTATTTATTTATTTATTTATTTAATGTTTATGGAAGACCAACAGCACAAAAAAAAAGCATAGAAAACATTGATACAATATAGATGGCCAATTACAGGTCTCCACATTTAGAATTATGTCAGTAATAATAAATATTTATGATATACTAAGGCATATTAATTATATAGAAAGAAAGAATAAAAACATTTAAGCAAACAGAAATATGTCAGTAATGATAAACATTTATGATATACTAAGGCATATTAATTATATAGAAAGAAAGAAAGAAAGAAAGAAAGAATAAAAAAAATTAAACAAACAGAAATATGTCAGTAATGATAAATATTTATGATATACTAAGGCATATTAATTATATAGAAAGAAAGAATAAAAAATTTAAACAAAAAGAAATATGTCAGTAATGATAAATATTTATGATATACTAAGGCATATTAATTATATAGAAAGAAAGAATAAAAAATTTAAACAAACAGAAATATATCAGTAATGATAAATATATGATATACTAAGGTATATTAATTATATAGAAAGAAAGAAAAAAAAAAATTAAACAAACAGAAAAAGAAACTGTTGTACTCTTCATTTTGATATGTAGTTTTTCCCTTCGCTAGTATATTCACTTGAGTTTGTTTCGGATGATTCGAGGCGATTACAATATAAACGTTACAAGTTATGTATAAGTCTTCAAATAAATGCAACACAATATTTGATGGACCTCTGTATCCCGGACTGTCACTGGAAGACGGCTTACATTGCGGTCAACTAAATCGGAGGCACTCTGCAAGCTGGTAGCACCAAGGAGACCTGAAGCCACCAAGTTTTCGGAACCTTCAGCGTTACCGGCCCAGGAACATGGAAATTCAGGAATCTTTCAAGAAGAGCCTAAAAACTCGCTTGTTCGGGATGTCTCATCTGTAAAATGCTCTTGAAGCGTCTTTCACGAAAAAACGACGCTTTAGAAATCATCGCAGACATAAATACTATACAAAGCTGCCACGCGGGAACTGTTTTTTTGACAAGCGACGAGACCACAGATAAAGCGAGCGGGCGTTCAATCAGCGAAATAAGAGTAGGTACCTAACTGTGTGTGAGGAGTGATCTAATAGCCGTAAGTGCCAATTACGATATGGTGCTAATGTTAAGTTTGTGTCTTCTTCTTCTATTTCTTCTTCAGCCTTCATCTCTTCACTGCTGGATATAAGCCTCTTCCATAATAATAATAATAATAATAATTGGATAATTTGTATAGCGCCGTTTTCGCGAAATACTCACCTCAAGGGCGCTTTACACAGAGAAATTATTATCTTACGAGACAACTTACTGCTAGAAAAGAAAAAACTTATTTACTATTACTTATTCACTAGGTGGCATACAAGAAGTGGAATTAAAATTGAGTGCTATAATAGTTAGTGAGTCCCTGAAAGAATTATGTGTTTTTGCGGAGTGCACAATATGAGTGGAAAACATTAGCTAGCGTTGCTGTGGTCAGATTCTAGGTTTTTATAGGATTGTCTAAATAAATGCGTCTTAAGTTGTTTTTTGAACAGTGGTAAGCTGTCAGTTTGTCTCAGTTTGTTAGGTAGTTTGTTCCATAACTTTGGTCCAGCCACCGCGAAAGCACGATCACCGAAATTAGTTTTGTGGACGCGATTTACTTCAGCTAACCTATTTGTATTAGATGTTGATGCTGAGCGAAGTGTTAGTTGTCTATTATTTGCGGAGAATGGAATGCAGAAGTCGGTTATGTATTGAGGGGCCATGTTGTGAATAGCCTTAAATATTGTAAGGCAAAGCTTATATTCAATCCTCTCTGGACATCTAAGCCAGTGAAGGTTTTGAAGATGGTTTGAGATGTGCGCAAACTTTGAAACGCCTGTAATGAGTCTTATAGTCCATACCCTTATTACTAATTTTAGCCATTTCTTTCCCCCCACAGCGGTTCAGAACTCTGGGAGTCCGTCTTGTAGCATCCTGCCTTGCAACATGCCCTGCCCATTGTCATTTTAGCTTCGCTACACGATCCATGATATCCACTACTCTAGTTCTGCGCCTAATTTCATCATTTCTTATTCTATCTCTTAGGCTTACTCCAAGCATGGATCTCTCCATGGATCGTTGCGTGCATTTGAGCTTTTCTACACTTTTATTCCTAAGGGCCATTGTCTCCACTCCATACGTCATCACTGGCAGTATGCACGATTCAAAAGCCTTTCTTTTTATATTTGTTTAAGTTTGTGTCCAGTGATATTTAAGTTAAATACAAGGAATCCGTGAAAATATTAATATTTTTTTAGGAATTTGGCTGAAATGGAAAGATTAATAATCATTCAGCTGGCTTTATTCAATTGTGAATGTTACAATAAGCGCCGACAGGGCATAAATACCGCGGAGGTGTCGGGGGATTGTTCTCCTTTTGCGTCGGTGGGTCCAGCGGCCCCCTGGCGTCCCGTGGGGGCTACACGGGTACCAACTGCAAACTGTATCCATCAATTTATCCCCTGCGCGAGACGAAGCTGTTTTAACAGCATTTTTTATCGCAGTCTCATTTGTTTGATTTCGGATGATTAATGTCCGCGCGGAATAATGTGGGAAGGTATCGCTGAAATTTGTAAAGCGCTACACGTTGCAGGCTCTTTTAAATCATCTCGGATTATGTTGACGTTTCAATGCGATCAAACGTAACTGGTCTGGCCCCATATTATCAGTCTGTGCAAGAGCATAGTACATAGTACCTATGTCATTTTTGGTCGTATCTAATAGTAGATACCAACCGAAGGACGAAATAGAGTCACTGGAAGCCTTCAGTTGCCGTCGGCGCATGCAGCCGATGCAATTCTGTTACCCAGTGGTATGCGTCTCAGCTAGGGTGCGCTGTGCGTTCCCAAAAGTGTGGGATGCATATGGATAGTTGCGCTTTTGCATCTGTACCTACACCGCAAATGCTGGTATTGAAAAGCTATACCATGAGTATGAGAGAGGTAAGTAGCCGTCTCTCTCACTCCTGAAAGATAATTTGTGGCGCCCGCAACCAGGAAACGCGCGCGGAGCAGACAAAATAGGGCCATCACATCCGATAGTCGAGCAAGTAATAAGTGGAAAAAGAAAAGAGAAATTCCAGTGGCGCAGCTAGTAGGATTATTTTTAAGAGGCCAAATTTTGAATTTCATGAACCTACTAAACACGCAGGTAATGAAACATACTTCATTTATAGACATCTTCTTACTTGTGTACCTACTCAAATACTAAGCGTCGTGGTTACCTAATATTTCTGGAACTTAGTGTATAATACGGCTCCATTCCACCTGGTCTTGGCCACCTCGTTTGAAGATGACCATTTTATTTATTTATTTATTTAATATTCATGGAAGACCAACAGCACAACAAAGAAACATAGAAAACATTGATATAATATAGATGGCCAATTACAGGTCTCCACATTTAGAATATTTGCTATTGATATAATATTGACCATGCTAGCATATTTGGTGTATCCATCTTATAGGAATCAGCTTTTTTGCCCGATTTCCCTTCCAACTCCTGCATGTTTTTCTTCTTCTTCAGCCATCTCTCCCTGCTGGATGTAGACCTCTTCTATATTTTTCCATTTCTCTGTTTTTTGGATTCTTCTTACCCACCCCCTTCTGGCGATTAGGATAACATCATCGACCTACCTTTTCTGAGGCCGACCTATTCCTCTTTTTCTATTCCACGGTCTTCGTCATAAAATTCTGGATGCCCATCAGTTAGTTCCTTTGCCCGTTGACGTTTCAATTTTGCAATACGGTCCATAATATCATCAAGTTTTATTCAGTGTCTGAATTATTTGTTTCTAATTTCATCTTTAAGTCTCCTGCATGTTATCCAAAGTCTTTTAGTAATTATTTACTCCTGGAGGGTTACATCCACTACCAGAACCACTTCTCGAAGGTGTTCAACATGTTCCTTTGCTTATTAATGTTTGTGTTTACAGTACGCTCAATGAACTGAATATTTTGAGAATGGTATCAATAAAATGAACAATAGATGATGTTTTATTAACATTACTGAAGATTATGTGTCAGCTTTGAAAACTTTATAATTAAGTAAACAGTGTTATCATTTTTACTTCCTTTCTTTTAACCCGTGGCGTCTGCTTGCTTGCCGGCTTGCCGGGTGAAAAAACTTTGGATCAATTTTTAACCCTTTTCCTGTGATCCAATCGAGTTGAAACTTGGCAAGTAGACTCGTGACGACGATGTAGAAGATCTATCAAATTTTCGTTAAAAAAAATTAATAATTATAGTATAATTTCGGATTTTTAGAAATTTTATTGGTTTTTTCAAATTGCAATCATTAGAAAAGTTTGTTTACTATCATAGCGACCCGATAACGTCGCGGAATATTTTCTAAATTTGAATTACTCCGTCGGTATTCATAATGGGTACTTCACTACGAATGTCGAAAATCTAAATTGGCTGACAAATGTTTTTAGAATTTAATCTTCAAAGCATGAAGTGTCTTATCAAAGCTCAAAACATCTGACATTTTAGAAATATATTAAATTACTGTAAGTTTAATGTTATGTTATATGTTTTAATTTGTCTTCAATTGTTGTTATATTTCACAAAGAAAGGGAGTATAATAAAAATTTGGTTTTTGTGGGTTTATAATTTTAACAATAGAACCTTAGAGTATATTTCTATGAATAGAACTTATTAGGTACCTACCAAACCTTTAAAACGCGGACTTATGGTGTGTATCAATTATTATGACCCAGGGTCAAGAGTCATTTGAAAATTCGTTTCCATTTTGTGAAATATATATATTTATATTTATGTAGTATATATATATATATATTATATAGATATATATATATATATATATATATATATATATATTATCTATATATCTATATATATATTATAGAGATTATTATAAATCGTTTAGAAAAATTGAGGATTTTGTGCAGTGATTAGATAAAAATATATAAATTACTTTGTCGTGACTTAATTTTTCATGAGTATTTTTTTTTCTCTTTATTGTGGTACATAATTGTTTAAATATCTAGACAGCTAATAAAGTATATTGAAAATTTTCGCATTTAACGGTATTTAAAAATTGCGATGTTGCGAATAATTTAATAAAATGTAATAAGTGTCGGTCAGAAATTGAAACATGAAATAAAATTATGTGAAGATAGTTGAACTAAACGCCAGGCAATAAATCCAGAAAAAACAAATGGCCGAGGATATCCGTTTGTTAGAATTATTAACGTTGATTTCATCGCCTGCTTTACAAACTAAAACAGTAATTTCTTCCATTCTTGTTCACAGAGGTAATAAACATTTGAACAGTTTGAATTAAATTCAACCAAAAACGTAATCGCGCTGAGGTTAAAGGTCTTTCAACTCCTTTCCAATTTGTACTGATTTTAAGAGAATAATTATTTACAAAAATATTAATTTGGCTGTCGTTCTGTCTGTCTGTCCGTAACTTCGTTAAAAATAAAAATTAAACAGCAGTAGATGGCGCTTGAACCCCGGGCCAGCAAACGCGAACCGGCCGCTAAACGTATATTACTACCGCGGACCGCCAAAAGATACTATAAATATATACTAGGGCTTAGCAAAGACGCGAACCTATGTTCCGTCATTTTTGACGGGATACAGCTAGTATTTTAATAATTAGCTTAATTAATTTTTGAGTAGCCTGTTGGTCCTATGGTTAGGACACTCGCCTCGTGAGCCAAAGATTGCGGGTTCGAACCTCACTCCAGACTAGCAAGTTAGTCCTATTTTCATAGCACAAGCGTTTAGCTTAGTTTGAAAATAGTAAGAATATTGATGTGACACGTATTCCGTGTTCGCATCTCTATTTAAAAAAAAAAATATTTAATAAAAATAATATCCTTCCATCCATTGTATTCATATTGTTTTAATGATTTTACAAGGTTGGTAGCATAGTTATATGAAAACCTAACTTTTTGGTTGACTAACTAACTAACTATTGTTGTGTTTGAGAAAATTTCACGTGTAGAAGTGTTTAAAAATATACATTATTCACATTATTCACAAAAGATGATGATTTGATAGATTCTCCTCGTTTTTGGCCGAAAATTAATTTTTTACTTTTTAGTACAATTATATATACGTAAGTGTGGTTTTTAAAAAAATATTTTTTTCATGTAATGTAATTTTCGACTTTTTAGCCTTAACCCAGCGTACAAAATCACTTTGGTGGGAAACTAGAGCCATCTTTTGGTGAGCTCATTAAATAATTTCCCATTTAAACCCTTGATTAATTAATAATGATTAATTAATTGATTAATGAGTGAATTGATTCATGTATTGCCATCAAGAATACATATCTGTGCAAAATTTCAGCTCGATTGAAAATTAGGAAGCGGGTGAAATATCGATTATCCAGTCCAGTCCAGTCCAGATTATCCGTCCAGATAAACAGGTGAAGCTAATACAAGCGTGGTAAAAATACTGTTCAATTTTATTATAACATAAATTTATTTTCTTCACCTACTAGTTTCAGCTGAAAAAGAGCATTAATTATTTTTATTAAGATATTATATTAAGATATTATTAAGAAGTGAAGAATATTATCATATTCCCTATCCATAAAATGATTAAATATTAAACAAATTTTTATACTTTTATATTGTAATAATAAAAAAATTACACCTACTTGCAACAGATTCATCAGTGGTCGACCGTGGAGTGATGGGCAAAGAATCGAGCAGTAATGCGAGTCACAAAAAATATGCCCGGTTCGCATTTATGAATGAGCTCTCGTTATTAATATTAGATAGGCAGGAGAAAAATAATAACAATTTCGAAACTGCTGAAATCCTAAAAAAAACCCTGAAAATGCGCTTATAAATCATATCACATTTCAAAACACTTCTCCAATCCCAGACTTGTTTCCGTTAATGACCAAAAAAGCCTTCCTGCCTTTTCCGAGTAGATTGATAAAATGTTGTATTTAAGTTAGTTATCAGGCAGGTAACTAAGTATACCTGATGATGAGAAGGACTCTTCTCTTAATACAATATTGTATGAGAATAATACAAATATTGTATGAGTAGTACCAACAAAGTTTAAATTCATATTACATTTTAAATTAAAGCCAATTAATTAATAAACTATTAATATAAATAAATAAATTATTTTTGATGACTTAGGCCCGGTTGTTTCAAGTTCGATCAAAGTAAGCGGTCGATCAAAGCATAGATTTTTACGAAAACGGATCGTCTGATTGGTGGCGAACGTAAAAATCTATGCTTTAAAAGAACGCTTACTTTAATCCAACTTGAAACAACCGGCCCTAAAAGGTGAAGGAATCACGAAAGAAATGGTACGGTCATGTTATGAGGCATGGAGATCATACAAGAACAAGAAACCAAAAGAGATAGAGGTAGTAGTGTGGAGAAAACCTGAAGAATGTCCAGTTGGACGAAGCGATGGCCGAGAATAGGGAATCGTGGAAAAATAATAATAAAGAGAGCCGATGCCAAATGAAATGGGATAAGAGACAAGAGAACGAAGGAGAAGTTAACTTTGATTTCTCTCAACACATACTAGTTCTGATTTCTGTGAATAATAAATAAAATAACTGCCACTCTGTGAGATTTTAATGATTTATCTTAATTTATTAATTACATTTCAGTTCAATATGAATGAATGATCACATGAAATTTTGATTTGATTTTATTAGAAAACTTTTTTAAGTAAATTTAATTATCCGGAAAATAGATATTTTTATATGTAATTTATTATGTTAGAAAGCTTACAGACAACTACATGCCTCACTAGTTATTTAGATAAACATATTGTGAGATAATTACATATTATGTATCTGAATAATTATATACCTAATATTTGTTATAGGAATATTAAGAGATATATCTTTTATTTAGATTTTTTTCAATATACCTATATGTTTTTACGAGAAAGTCATTCTTCGATGCACTCACTGCACACCCCGGTGTGAGATAGGTGTCAAATATACAGGGTTATTTGTAAAACATTGATGAAACAAACAAAATCCAATTGGAATATTTTCCAATTGGAATTCGAAGGTTTTTATTATTTTATTTGACTTGTATTAAAGGGAATGAATTTTTCATATTCGATATAAGTTACTTTAATGATAGTCCAACGTTTTCCAAAAAATAAGTCAGAAATATTGAAAAAAAAATGCAAACTTTGATGTCGCATATCACCTTAACTATTGATATTAGGTCATGATAGCTTGAACATTTTCGACCCACAATCAAGGCAGGAATATAGTCCTGCGGGGTTATTAATGTTTTACAAATAACCCTGTATATAGAGATAGGTCAATACCTACAGCATTATTCTGAGTTTATGAATCAAGGTTGTAAAATTTAATTCCCTGTCTGTTGAAGACTGCTTTGTGGCGCCAAGGGTTCCACAGTTACGTTAAGTTCTGCAACTAAATTGCTGCTGAAGCACATTTTTGCTGAGAAATGTTCGCCATCGATGACAGGCGAGCGCCGGCCCGCCAGACAGCCAATCCATCCGCCTTGACAAGCGGAACGACTCTATTCCGACTCTACTGCGAGATCGCGTGCTCGCAGGCACTGAGCGGCCGCTAGACGTGGCGATACCGCTCAATGCTCGGAGCATCTGGGGGACAATTAGAGAAACGGAATCGTTCGCCGCGGCGCGTCGGCTCATTGAATAGTACATTTATCGGGGTTTAAACTTTGCAGGGTTCGCTCACCAGAGGTAGGTAAATTACGTTAAAAGTAGGTATTTGCATATGGAGACGTCTCTAGGGCGTAGGCGAGTAAGGCTTAACCTTCGTAAGGTCTTCGGGTCAATTTTGACCCATTTTGGGATGAATGAGTAATTTTCTCGAAAATTAACGGTTTTTAAATATTGATATTTTATGACTTTTATTTAATCGCTGTCTTAAGCTTATTTTCAAATTAATCTTTTTTATAAAATTATTTTATTGTGCGTATGAACTTTTTTTCTCTAACGGCCTTCGGGTCAAGTTAGACCCACAGGTAATAACAAGTTAATTTTTAACGCACAAAACGTTTTGTCTGGTTATCGTTCATAAAAAATGTACGTAAACAACATTCTAATACAATGGTTTTATGCACATGTAATAAGGATTTTTTTTTTCTAATTATTTTCTTTCTAATTGATTGCGTTTACATAGTAAATACTTCAATTTGATATTATATTTTATATAACGATGGTTATAAATACATAAGATAGACGTAATTAAAAATAAAAAGGCAAAACTAAGAAGTTTTGATCAATTTTTCCCTATAATTATACTACTCGGTCAAATCTGACCCGAGGGACGGTACCGTTAGTATTTTTGAAGCCCCTATGAAGGTTAAGGGCTGCGCGTTCTAGGGGGCGGCAAATCGATGGCGGAATATAAAAAATACATTTCACAATATTTTTATACGTATGTTCAAAGAACACGATTACTGGATTTTGTCTACAGAGAGATAAACAGAGATAAACCCTGTGGCCGCTTTATAAAGACTTTCACACATGTTTCGCTTATAAAATAGTTTCGTCTCTGTGAATTTTTATGATTTATTTTAATTTTTCAATTATATTTCAATTACATGAACGTAACATTGTGTAAAGTGATCACATCAGTCAGTCGTAGGATAGATCGTAAGGCTCATATTAAACGCTCAAAGAAACTTCCATACCTACTTTCCCGTATAAATAACTTCGACTCTGTGAGACATCTATAATATTGTAATGTGTCGTGACTGCGGTAGGAATGAATGAAAATGCGGGAATTTAATTACACATTTATTAATTATTGATTAATTAATTATTGACTCTACAAAATCACTTAACACTGTTAAACTTAACGCTGTTCTTTATATTACACTATTTCGTAATTCGTCACTCGTAAATAGACGCTTTATTATCGCTTTAATACTTTATTTAACATCGAGTTTTCGCTTGTATTATTCGCTTCGGCTTATTTCGCTACGTAAGTAGGAACTTCACAAGAATATTAGAGCTTGCGGCCCGCGGCTCACTTCGCTTCTGCTATCGCCTGTCAAACGCGTTCAACAACACGTGCGCGTGGCCTGGCCCCGTATTTATATCCAATGTATTGGGTTATCGAATATTCTAGACCTTTCCATTGTTTAGGAGAAGTTTCTCGTAGCTTCTAGATTCTTGTAGATGTTTCCCGAATGTTTCAGATGCCTCCCGAAAGCCGTAGATTACGCTAGGCCGTTCTGGATTTTTCGATAGTGTTGTGACAACTTCAAACAACTGTCACTTGACAGGAGTGCGTAATTCTTTTTAGCCTCGTTATAGTATATTATCGTTTATTTTTTTATCCAGGGAGAAAATGAATCAATAATAATGCGTCCACCAAAATTACCAAGGCCAGATGATTGTAGGTTTTTCTTATATAACTACATTTCGACGGCTCCTACGTATAGTATCGTATATATCCCACAAATCGACGATTTTTAGTTTTTTGTGTATTTCATATGTATTTAATTATATCTTTATTTCCAAGAAAGAAAAATTTTTTTTTACAATAAATAACGTTTTTTTCGGGCGTATTTTATCGTATCTCAAACAATCACCTACTTTTTACGAAGTATACTATCGCATGTAACACTTACGATAATTTGCGTTGGAAAATAACATAAGATAATTTTATCGTATGTAACACTTACCTACAATAATATGCGTGAGAAATTAACATAAGACAATTATCGTATGTAACACTTACGATAATACGCGTGAGAAAATAACATAAGAAAATTATCGTATGTAACACTTACGTTATTTTACGTCGCGGCTTTTCCGAAGTAAAATGATGTAAGTCATTTATACGAAATTTTACGTCGCGTCTTTTCCGAAGTACAATATCGTATATGCATTTCTACAAAAACCTTTAATAATTTCGACTTTTTTGTGATTATTTATGAAACTACAGTATGAAATTAAATATTGAAACGAAATTTCAAAAAAATTGGGCAATATTTAGATTTATACCGGACGAAAATATGTTCAAATCCTTCTCCTGTAAAATTGAATTTTGTGGGTTACGATATTATACGTAGGAGCCGTCGATTTATGTACATTTTGTAATGAATTTATAGCATAAAAAAAATATTTAAATAATAATCAAATATGGTTGTTTGTAAATAAAATTTGTTTAAGGAAGGCACTTACCCAGGGAAGCTACTGCTTAGATATTTATTGGTCGTGTAACTTCACTATTAATTTCCCAAATAGTGGGATGGGTAGTTCAAGAAGCCATTTATTTGGGCGAGCTGATCACGAACACTGGTGACATTGGAATTAAATTCCAAGTGTATCAAACCAGCTTATTTTACTACAAAGCAGCTTAAAAATATGGATACAACTAAAATTGTGGTAGTGCATACTTGGCTTGTCTTTCAAATCTTCATGAACCAGTTTGCAGAGGATACTCGAACATTCCCCAATAGTAATAAGCTTTGTAGGGATATGATTCATGCTGAAGCTGCGTGTGCGTTTGGATTCCAATGACGTGCATACTTGACCCAGTACCGTGTCGCAAGATTGTCTAGTCGACTAAACAAGGTGCAAAAATTGTTATCGTTCTGGTAATATCACAGAGTCGGGTAAAACGAGTGGATTAATAGATTAGGGACACGATACTGCATGAATCAACAATCATTATGGATATATAGAGCTAGAACATAAAGATCAAGATAATAGATGACATCACATCATCATATCTCTCGTTTCGGAGCAACTGCTACCGGAGCTTATCTCCCGTAAAAAAAAAATATCCGTACGGACATGAAACATACTTTAATTCAACTACCACGCCTTTCTTAAGGATTAAAAAAGACTCCTTCTCAATGTACTCCTGAAGAAGGATGTTATGTTTGTAGTGGACAGAGCGAAAATGTGGTTATTTTAACATTTTTAACACATGCCGCACGAATACTTCAATACTGCAACCAATCCAACCACAGAATAATAATAAAACATTCAATTAAATAACGATAAATTATAGAAGTCTCACAGAGACGAAGCTATTTAAATATGAGAAATGTGGATGGAAGACTCTTATACGATGGCGTACAACCTGCATGAGCTGGCTTAAGTGATCGCTTTATGCCACTAGTATTTAAAAATTTTAAAAATAAATTTGCAAGCATTGTTCTGGTGTATTTTTTTTGTGGTGAAATGGCAAACCAAACTGAGTACAAATCAGGTCTCAGTTATCAAATTCGCTGTCGATTTAAAAAGTGTTGTCAATTCGAAAAATTAACATCTTAAACTCCCTATATTTAAATACTAATGGCATGACATAGTCTTTCCAATAAAGCCAATATCATGGCGTTACTGTGATTTCTGTGTGTTTTATTTCTATATATAGTCCTATATCTCTAAAAAAACAGTCCTTATAAGGAATGTATTTGTACCTACTAAATCAAATAAAAAATTCATTATAACTAATATAAAGTAGGTATACAAAATGTATTTTCTTAATATTTTTAATTATTATGTTATATAAAATGATCATGTGAGAAGAATATACATTTTTTAATTATATATATATATACATATATATATTTTTTAACAAATAGATCATTACCGATTGCTAGTCCTAGAGCGACATTATATAGAGTACAAAGTATAGATAAATTGTATTATGAAGAACCTAATACAATGTCAAGGGTAGGTACCTACTGCAGTACTGATAATTTTTCAAAGCCACCACCTCGGGTAGTCACATCTCCCCCCCTAATCAGGTCCTGAACTTTTACTAACCTGGAGTGTGATATCCATCATGGCCGTCCTTCCCCCGACCATGACAACAGCCTTAATTGAGCTTAATTTATATCATATTAATGCTAATTACGAGTCCAGTTCTGTATGGGGCTGTTTGGATTCGTTAGTCAAATTGGGCCTATCGTTCTGGGCGGGAAAATGCAATTAATTTTATAATTGGGCAGCGAGGCACGTACAATGTGGGTATAATTTTCTTAGAAATGTCAATAAAAAATATATTAATCGTTTATTATGTACAAACGTTTTCACATTAATAAATTAAGGTGTTTTTTTACCTGAATTTAAAGTGATTTTTTTAAAAGTATTGTAGGAGGGAAGGAAACACAGAAACATAAATTAACGAGGGAAAAAATTAACTGTCGATCGGCCACTTTGAACAAGAATCGTTGGAGAAAAATTTGCTGGCAGTAATGATACCTGGGTTATCAGGCTTACGATGATGGCAGATATTTAGAGATTTGAATGACTAATGAAAATTCAAGATCAATCGAAATCTTGTTTTAGAAATAGTGTGTTAGAATAAGAATACGGATGTATTATAAGTAAGAACGCAATATTTATCGAAATAAACGTTTCGAATTTATAAGCGACTTATTGATGAAAAGCGCGAACAAAATAAGTATTATTTAATTATTTATTTTATTTCTACGGTTTACACCTATTACAATAAAATATGTATGGAAGTGAGCCTGGAATTGGCAAAAGAGGAATGAAAGTAGACTGAATGCTGTGGAAATGCGGTCACTAAGACGCTTGTGTGCAAAATCTTTGGTCGATAGAGTGAGGAATGAACAAATTAGAAGTGAATGCAATACTGGCTGTAGGGTGGTAGATAGAATAAAGAAAGGAGTGCGGAGATGGTTTGGTCATGTGGAACGTATGAACGAGGAAAGGATGGTTAAGAAAATATATGAGGCGAGTGTTGAAGGCAACAGGAATAGATGGCGTCCTCGAAAGACCTAGCACGATCAGGTACTACAAGTATTTGAGGATGGCCCTGTTAAAAGCCGCAACAACCGTAGAACGTGTATGAGAAGATGTATGAATGTGGCCGAAGCAAAAGTGGTGTGCCAGGATAGAAGAGTGTGGCGTTCAATCCTCTCTGCCTACCCCTGCGGGGAAACGGCGTGATGATTAGTTCGTTAGTTAGTTACAATAAAATAAGAATCTTATACATATACCTATATAGATAACAGCGTACATTGTATATGTAAATATGTATCTGTATGCATGATCCTTTACAGATGTATATATACCTACATACATATGAAATATATAAAACAGTCTTTTATAATAATTATTGTATTGTTATATATAGATATATCTTCTTAATATATATGCATTGAATATAAAGTTTGTAATGTACGTATTATTGAATAAATAAATTGAATTTGAAAATTGAAGTTGTTTTTTTGTTTGCTAGGGGATTTGATTACGCATTATGTGTCTTAAATAGACGCATGGGGGACATTCTTCTGCACTAATCCAAACCCCTCTCATAAAAACGTTTTTTTTTCATTCTCTTTACAAATTAATACTCTGTGAGAGAACGTTTAAAAAAACATATTTTTGCTAAGTACCTACATAAATCACAAATTAAGTAAAGACAATTGATCATAAAATGTATATCAGTATGAACAAAGACATGTATTCATATATGCATTAACAAAGTTTAATAAAATAAAGTAACAGTACAATGTTCGTTAAGGAGATTTCGGTAACGCTGAGAATATCTGCAATTTGTGCATACTCGTTTCCAGTAGCGTGCAGCGCATACAAGCAAAAAAGCTGTGCATTAGTAAATATTCTGAGAAACAAATATTAATTCAATAATCCATATCTTAAGAAAAAGTTGATTTAAAATTCTAGCGGTAATTTATTCGTCCTATTTATTTGGCTAGAAGTTTTATTTCTGACGTTTCCATTTAACATGACCTATCTGTTTTTTTCGATTTATAATTCTAGCCGTAATTCGTCCTATGGCTAGAAGTTTTATTTCCGACTTTTCTGCGCTTAACTTCATGTCAATTCTTCATTTATTTCGCCAACCAATTTGTTCCACAGATATAGTGAAGTCGAGAAAAAAACCGTGTATTTTTAATCCTGCGAGTTTTGTGTAGTAGCGTCCTTCTTCGTCTTCCAGGCGCACGTCATGCAGAAATGTTATTTTTTACAAATTCCACCCAAAACTTTCGGTGTAAATTTTATGTCTTTTCTGTGGTAAATGCAAATACGAATACGACAAATATCATATAATGATGTCATCTGTCATACAATGATATCATAAAATGTTTGATTTATTTTTGTGAAAGGAAACATATATCTGAAATTAGTATTGTTCCCGATTTAATTATATATAAATCGTCTTCGAAATATATTGGAATTTTTCGCCGTATTAGCTATACCTATATAAAATATTTATTTATTTAGGAAATATTGCTTACAATACTTCTTTTATAGTGCAGTTATTTTTGTGGATTGAAGCTACTCAAAAAGAGTAAAACATAGAGCGAAGAGACTATATAGATGAAAAGAATAAAGTATATATAGTGTATATATTATCATATAAAGTATATATTTCTAATATAGGTATATAATCGGTCACAGCATAACCTAAGTTTATACCCACTGCACGCCATTGCTCGTTTCCTAGGATGGAAAGTCTGTTGAAAGTCCGTACATAAGCATTCTTTCACTGCAAGTATTGCAGTGAAAGAATGCTTATGAACGGGTATTTCTGGCTGGTATGTGAAAAGATATGGATGATAAGAGTTCTGGGGAATCCACGTTATAAGAATGAATTATTTTGTATAAATATATGAGATCAACAATAACGCATCTGTCGCGACTGAAGATGGTATTCGGTGCTGCCGTATTAGGCGACGCCAGAAGGCAAAGTTAGTGCGCTAGGGTGTGAAGCCCGAGTGAAGCAATGCGGCTGGCTAAGATGGCTGTCAGACACGGTGTTGCACACAGCCAGTCGGTGCTATGTAAAAATGTCAGACACTGAATTTCCGTTTAGGCATTTAGCACATGACGGGAGGCATCACCATAGAATAAATCGAAGGTTAAACTGATTGTAGTTTAGTGAATAGGGTTAGGTACAGAAGGATCATTGGGAATGTATCAGTGAGGAGACTATGTGGTAATGTGATGAGGAAGCACCAAAGTCCCTGCTGAACTGAACAGAGGAGCGTAGGAAGGCCAAAATTAAGATGGAGCGACAACGTCCTCAAAGACATACCCGCCTTGGGGCTTCTGAACTGGAGAGAGCTGACACAAAACCGGGATGAGTGGAGGAAGACTTTTGAAGAGGCCAAGACCCACCAGGGATTGTTAAGAACTTCGCTCGATTATTTGCTTGATTTATCGCTCCGACTGGCCACCCCGACTGTTGCGGCTCGCAGCCTACTTCCAGCCTTTCAACGCAACAATTTAATAATTTTCCAATTTTTTTAAGATTTGATTACTTTAAGTAAGCAATTATTTATAGTAGGTACAATACAATATATTGGTCTACTCACCTGTGTAATAAGAAGAACAAAAATCATGACTTTAATTCAAACATGTATTTGGAAATGCTTAGGAAAAAGTCATGCTTCTTGTTCCCACTGCACGCCCCTGGTAGATACACTAAAGCAATTATTATTATTTTAATAACCTACCACAAAGATTGCCGAATCGTTAATCTAAATACTCATCGAGTTATCAATACTTTGTTGAATATTTGTAACTCATTATCTTTTTTTTTAAATATGTAATATTATTATTTGATTATCCGTCCAGATATTTCCGAGTTAATGAAGTTGTAGATATTAAATATTTTATGATCATGGATATCGATTGGGTATAGAATTTCAACATAAAATGTAAGTTCATCTAAATTTACAACCATGTTCGCAAAAAAATGTATTCACATTAATAAATGATTTATGAATCGTTTTAATGGAATGTGAAAATACGCTTTTAGTTTTTAGTTTTTTACCAACAAATTAATACAACGTTCGTTCATATACCTACTTAGATTATTTTTCACCATCAAATGAATACCTACAACGTTCGTTCATATAGGTTATTTTTCACCATCAAATGAATACAACATTCGTTCATATAGGTTATTTTTCACCATCAAATGAATACTAGGTTCATTCATATAGGTTATTTTTCACCATCAAATGAATACTAGGTTCGTTCATATAGGTTATTTTTCACCATCAAATGAATACTAGGTTCGTTCATATAGGTTATTTTTCACCATTAAATGAATACAACATTCATTCATATACCTAGGTTATTTTTCACCATCAAATGAATACTAGGTTCATTCATATAGGTTATTTTTCACCATCAAATGAATACTAGGTTCGTTCGTATAGGTTATTTTTCACCATCAAATGAATACAACATTCATTCATATACCTAGGTTATTTTTCACCATCAAATGAATACTAGGTTCGTTCATATAGGTTATTTTTCACCATCAAATGAATACTAGGTTCGTTCATATAGGTTATTTTTCACCATTAAATGAATACAACATTCATTCATATACCTAGGTTATTTTTCACCATCAAATGAATACTAGGTTCATTCATATAGGTTATTTTTCACCATCAAATGAATACTAGGTTCGTTCGTATAGGTTATTTTTCACCATCAAATGAATACTAGGTTCATTCATATAGGTTATTTTTCACCATCAAATGAATACTAGGTTCATTCATATAGGTTATTTTTCACCATCAAATGAATACTAGGTTCATTCATATAGGTTATTTTTCACCATCAAATGAATACTAGGTTCATTCATATAGGTTATTTTTCACCATCAAATGAATACAACGTTCATTCAACAACGCACGCAGTCCATACATTCAAACGAGTTGCGAATAACGTAGGTAACATTTCGGAAATTTAAATGTCTCTTCTTCTAGTGCTGTTCGGTTATTGAATGTTAGCGATTGTGTTGGCGATTGTTATCTACCTACCATAATTATCACCTATCATATTATTCAGATTTCAAATATCATAATTTTCATTTTCATAATAAAACATTCCTAACTAACTAACTAACTAACCAACCATCATGCCGTTTCCCCGCAGGGGTAGGCAGATAGGATTGAACGCCACACTCTTCTATCCTGGCACACCACTTTTGCTTCGGCCAGATTCATACATCTTCTCATACACGTTCTACGGTTGTTGCGGTTTTTAACAGGGGCATCCTCAAATACTTGTAGTACCTGATAGTGCCAGGTCTTTCGCGGACGCCCTCTATTCCTGTTGTCTTCAACACTCGCCTCATATATTTTCTTAACCATCCTTTCCTCGTTCATACGTTCCACATGATCAAAACATCTGAGCACTCCTTTCTTTATTCTATCTACCACACTACGGCCAGCATTGCATTCACTTCTAATTTGTTCATTCCTCACTCTATCGACGAAAGATTTTCCACACGAGCGTCTTAGTGACCGCATTTCCACCGCATCCAGTCTACTTTCATTCCTCTTTTGCCAATTCCAGGCTTCACTTCCATACATTAGGGTTGGCACTAGAACGCCATAAAAACATTCCAATAAAACATTCCTATTATAATTATTACCTTTTATATTATTCAAATTTAAAAATCATAATTTTCTGTCAAATAAATACTTAATATCGATTTTTCCAAAACATATCTATATTAACATGCATCAATGTAGGTACCTACCTACCTACTCAATGCATACACCTACTAGGTACCAGGTAATTACTTAGTAATTACTTTAATAATATTTAATACTTTACACCTAATATACTATTTTAATTTTAATATTTTATATTTTATTTATTTTCCTACAATTAAATAGGTAAAATTAATAATTATTTTATAGCACAAATATTATCGTAGGTAGATATTGATCTCAGTTCTATAAATCATGATAAATTCTCATCATATTTTGTTTGTATTTTATTAACCTTAATAATACTATTATTAAGCTTAGTACCTACGGAGGTAGGTAGGTACCTACTGAATGAAATGAGAGAGTAGGTACCTACATATCTATGTGTACCTACATCAAATGTATGGATTGACAGATACCAGAGATAATTATATTTTCATAAAAACATGGCCATGTAGGTAATACTACAATCGTAAAGTCAACTTCGCAGCGACACGTCAAGCGCCTTGGGAGAAAGCAACAAAAATGCAACATGTCGTTCGACAATCAAGTGTAACGCATTTTCCACATCCACGCTACCGGGCGACGGCTCCCATTGGCCGACGTCCCCGCGAGCCGCGCGCCCGTTGGCCGGCCGCCCCGGGAGGCCCCGCCCCCGCCCCGCCCCGCCCCGGGGAGGGGAGGACCGGCTCCGGCGGCCGCGGACGCAGAGTGACAGCGGGCGGCACGCGGCCCCGGCTTGGAAAACCCCGCTCACAGGAAGCTGGCCGGAATCCTTGACAGCCTTTTAGTTTCCTCCGAAGCCTTCGCGGCCGAGAACGCGCGGCCGCCCGTCGACGTTTGCGCCGCTTCCGTTTCGCGCGCGCGCCGCCGACGTTCGAAAGCGGAATGAAAATTTCCAGCGCCGTGAAGTTTGCGCGTGACGGTCGCCGGCGATGTTCGATTTTCGAATCGTGTTGACATTTTCAATTACCCATCTGTCACTTTGACAGGTCGTCTGACGTTTAGATGTCAAACTGTTTTCTGTCGTTTGTCAGCTTCCTGTGGCGTGTTTCTCCTTGTTTTTTTTTTTAAATATATTTTTGTGCATCGATCTCGAACTTGAATATTATTTGGTGTTGTAATCGGATGTGTACGTAACATTATTTCGTCATTTTGTAATGAAAAGTTTAATGATCCGCGACCATGTTCTTTGAAGTGTGAATTGAAATCGTTAATTTTATTTTATTTAAGAATTGACACATTTCTTCAGTTGAATGTATAAAACTGTGATGTACAAATAAGTTTTATGGGCCTGAATTATTTCATCGCGTACACGAAAAAATTTATTTGTTTGCCTGACTGTTTGGAGCATTTCAAAGACATCTTGCGCGAACATCGGTTTGAGGCAGAGCCAGAATCGTGGTGCTGACGAGGATCGCGGTTGACCAGGGCGCGACCACCGCCACCAAGATAGCGTCCTCGGGAGCGGTGCTGTCGATGGACCTGAGCACGCGGCAGGGCGGCAAGCCCAGGGCGGCGCGGGCGGTGCTGTCCATCTCCAGCCTGGTGGGCGCCCCGCCCAGTCAGCCCTGCTGCGGCCTCGACGGTGAGTTGACCCACTCGTTTAACCCTTAGGTACCGCCTGTTCAAAATGTATTCACAATTGACCACAAACGTCATTAACTACACATTTTAACCGACGGAATTTTTTTTTGTTCGATGTCAAATTAAATATGGTGTGCAAAACTAAAAATTATGCGATGAATATTCTATTTTGATACTATTAATTGATATGTTTGTGGTTCAACATGATTATTTTAATTTTCACTAAACAAACTTTGTAGGTACGCACATATTGATTTATTTTTTGGCTCGGTTTGGAGCAGTTTCTTTCATCATCAGCTGTATCTAATTGATAGCCCTCACTACTCGTCCTCTCTAAACTATAGGAATAACAAATAGTAACTCACCTGTAGTTATGCGCGTTACAAAATTAGTTTACCTACTGAAAATTAAATTAGGCTATATTAAATAACAACTTACCCATAAATATTTTATTCGATTTCATACCTTTATTTTCTATATTGTTAATAAAAGTGTACCCTTGAATAAGAAAATGTCGAAATGGGGCTGTATAAATGGAGTTCTATAAAAATATCATCAATAAAATAGATGCCTCAAGCGACTTATTTAAGTAAATCTCTTATGCAGTGAAAACATAACGAAAATATGACACAGAACAGAAGCTAACCCATGTATTTAAATCTGAAATCGAAACATTGTAATTTTGAAACACTGACATTTCGCTCCTGAAATATGCTGGTATGCTATAGTATCTATTACAGGAGTACCTACCTACCTACTACTACTACTATTGTGGATAGGTAGGTACCTACTACTCCTTTATTACTTGATCAATATGGTCACGTGCCAGCGATACCTAGAGTTTATTATTGTAAATATTGTTGTATTTATGTTCATGTACAATCAAATGTTCTGTCATATTATTAGTTATTTAATAAAATTAATGCTATATTACCTATATTTAGATACCTCGCGGCTGGACTAACAAAAAAAGTCGATATTTCATTTATTTCAATTCTCAGAATTTGTTTTAAAACATTTAGGTATACATCTTGAAGATGGTTTATTCATTTCAATGTAAGTGTTAGGCCTATAAGAAAGACAGTTACACCTGTTGAAACAAATTGGAAAATAAATTGGCCTAGAACGTGCTAACAGGTCAACGCTTTGAGTTCTGTAATAAAAAAATTCAAGATATTTTATAGGTATGTATAAAAAAAGATAATTTAAAAATACTTTGTACCTATAAGACAATTATGTGTTTTGTTTTATACCTACACATATCACTAGGACATTTTGATATAAATTATCAAGTATAATAAAATAGTTTTAAGTAGGTACGTCCGTCCGTGTCCGTGTTCACGCATGTCGCGTAGCAACGATATTATCTAAATATAATAATTTCATTGTCTGTCCCCGTAATCCCGTATAATGTCCGTAATTTTATGGCTAAAAAAAAACAAATTAAACGGCCGGAGATGCGGCTTGAATCCCGGGCCAGCAAACCTGAAGGCGGTAACGATAGCGATGTTGCTACCGACGCCTCTCCGCGGACCGCCAAATTTATACTATAAATATATATATTAGGGCTTAGCAAAAACGCGAATAATGTTCCGTCATTTTTGACGGGTAACAGCTAGTCAACGTAATGGTTCGTTTGCTTGGTTTGATAATTATGAAATACATATTCATCATTTCTGATTGCACGGTTTAGACCCGTGCCGTGCAAACGAGTCTCCTGCGAAACATCGGACCTTCCCATTATTAAGCATTTAAACAATGCCAAACTGGATGGTGAAAGTGTACGGCCGATACGGGAGCTTTTGCTCGTAGAACGGCCCTGGGTCTGTGGTGGTCACATTTCACTAGTCAAAATAATTAACATCAATAATATTAGGTACAACAGATAACATTAAACAAAAATAATCTTTCAATCTTCTTTGTGTAGTTTTATGGGATTTTTTGCCGTGTATATGTGACCTCTTTGGCCGACGTTTCGGATCCCATTGCAGGGTCCATCATCAGGGATGATGGATCCCAAAAAACTTCATACTGAAGATTCTGAGCGGCCGTGAAAACGTGAGAACATTAAATTTTTAGTCTCCAATCTGTTAAAAATTTTTAGTAGTAGCGTGTCGTTGATAAGTAACCCACTGAGTACCTAAGTAGGTATGTTGGTACATACCTACATATTTATCAGCTATCAAAAATTTGCAGATCGAAAAAAATTGTATAATTTACAGAATTATTAAATGCGTAGGTAGTAACGTCACTAAAAATAGTAAAAATATTTTGCTATTGCATATTCGTTGATTTTTCAAATGAATTAAGATTATAAAAATGTAAATCTACCTCCATTATTGATTGGTTATTACTGATACGTCATATAACCTAACAATTAAGATTAGAAAAACAGACTTTAAATGTGATTATCTTTTCTCAATAACTTTAAATAAAACTATTGTTTATTTACGGAATTTTTAAACACCAATAGAAATCGACTATGGAGAATAATTTAATAAACATGCCACGAACCGACATCTAATTTACATATTCCTTTAAGTATTTCGTATATTTTTCCAAAATGGTTTGAAAATTAATCGAACATGTCAAAAATCGCGCTGGGTCATTTACATGTTAAATTAAAATGTTCCTTTCTCGTATCAACGCTGCAATTATTTTTAGTATTTTAGATAAACTTTAAAAGACGCCGAATATTAAATTCACAAATTAATTTTATAAAATATGTATTTGATTTTTTGAGATAAATACCCGTGTAAAAGTTTAAATTTATATTTTTATTACGCACCGTTACTAAATTAATAAAGTATAAAATATAATTTTATCGGTTGAACCGGTATCTACATTAGTGCTGTGATTTTTTTAATTCTATGGGAATATTATGCTAATTAAATACACATATTTTTAGTAAATTTTGATTTATTTGCATTTCTGTTGCTATGCCTACACCTAGGTCATATTTTAATGGTTAATAGAGACATCGTGACAAAAGTTTCTTTGTTTTTATTGGTCCATTCCAGATACAAAAAATAATGAAAGAGATCACCAATGTAAATAGGTATCAGGATTTATTTATTTTAATTAAAGAGACACATACAGATACGTTGCTAATACATATATTTAATACTAGCATAAATGGTTATGCCAACGCCTCAATTAAGAGTGTCTGCAGCATGCACTTATGCATCGTCATCATCATTCTTGGCACTACAACCCTTGGTGGGTCTTGGCCTCCTCGATAATCTTCCTCCACTCATCCCGGTTTAGTGCCAGCTCTCTCCAGTTCCGAAGCTCCAAGGCAGAGACGTCTTTGAAGACGTTGTCACTACATCTTAATTTTGGCCTTCCTAAGCTCCTTCGCCCTATTGGCCTTGACTTCAGCAGGGACTTTGGTGCTTGATGCTCGGACATTTTCTCCAGCCACCGAAGTCTTCCCAGATTTATAAATTTTGCTACTTTTGGCTCCTTAAACAGAGTATAGAGCTCATTATATGCACTCATGTATATTAAAAAGAAATGAACGTTAAAAAAACCTTAATAAATAATTTAAAAAACCCACTCAAAACAGATAGTAAAAGAATGTGCCTTGGAAATAATATTAGACGGCAGGTACACACAAAAACAAATTACAGTCAATATGTAGAACTCGAAAATTTCGGAAAACACTAGGAGCGGCTGAAGAAAGGTGTTTATATCGGTGCTATTTTTTTAAGTTGTTTAAATAACTGCTAAACACATCCACCCCGTCCACGTTACTACGACACAACTGGCATAATTCGAGATTAATATAACTTTTTTTCATGAATATTTAATCTTCTTAAGCTTGTCTGCGTCCACTGCTAGACTTACTCGTAGTAGGCTTCACGGTACCCGGTTCTTCAACATAAGTAAATCTCTTAATATCTTCACTCCAGTGCATCTGTAGTCATACAGACTCCATTGCAAGATTTCACCATTCCGTAGTTCATCTGTTAGTCTCGCCACATGTCCGGCATGGCTTCAATTCACTTATGCGACAGTTCGCACAATGTTAGAAACCATGATATATCTTCTCATACCCTCATATTTAGTTTATCTAACAGCTCAAGGAGACTATACTTAAAGAAAATAAAATATTTTATTTATTTATTTAAAAAAAAATCCTTGTTTACAAATAAAGGTACTTAATACTAATTTAACAATAAAAATATAAGATAAATTACACTTTTTTTTTTGTTAAATTTGTAGATTATGCCACTCTACTAGGCTACGCCTGTCCCAGAGTGGCGTTATAGAACACAATTATATATTTTTTTTAATTCGACAGTAATATTTATTTTCATAAGGTAGTAATTATGTATCTACAAAGTATCAAGTGTAGTGTTAGTGGTAAGTAGAATAATAATAATGTGTAGAATAATTGTTTAATGTAAAAAGGGTTAAAGTTTTGTTTAAGATTATTTTTCATTTTCCTTAATTAATTAATTAAATTATATAGGTGTATATTTTTATTAATAGACATTATTATGCAATTACAGTAAGTAAATTTTCAGTTGCTGTTCTACCTTTGGAGGTAAGCCAGTTGTCTGCTAAAGCTTTTATTTTATTAATTGAGTATATTCTGATTTTCGGGAAGTCTGTTTTAAATATGTTAAATATTTTAGGCCCTGTGTATGAGTAATTTTTCTGTCCATGTGTTGTCTTAGTTTTTGGTATTTCGTCACGGTTTCGTAATGCTTGTCTAGTATTATGTGAATGTGAGTTACTGGTTGCTGTTAGGTGGTTTGTGTTTTTTTTAAATATTGTTAACATACAAACGAAAGGAAAATATATACCTAATTACGTTTTCCAAATACTCGTTTGAACCTATTGTTACAAAAGTTTAATTCCCATGGAACGGTTTGCCCAAAATAGTGAAAATTATAATGCATTTATGGATAAAAACCATTAAATCGATCATGAAATATACACAATTATAACCAAAAACTACACATAGATTTACATTATTTATTACATAAAAGTACAGCTGTTATCTACGCAAAAAAGTACGGTTAAAATAAAGTAAAAAATACTTTTATTACGTATATAAAGAAGTTCAAATTACGCAAAACAATAGTTAAAATCATTATAAATAACAATACTCTTTCGCTCCTGTCAAGTCGTTGTGTGTGCCACATGCAAACACCTACAATTTAACATTGTGAAATTGTCAACAATGCATGTTTTTCGTTGTAGTGTATTGCCAAAGAATTTCGCTAGATGCCTGTATTTAAATATAAATTGCAACATCATCTCCAAGGTACATTTTAAGAAAATTTAGATATAGGCAATACGCCCAGTTAAGCCATTCTGGGTTTGACCAAAAAATACATTTTTAGGTTACTTTTACAGTATTCTTAAGCCAATAAGGGTGTTGATGTGTACAAAAAATAAATGAATGATGTCATTACCTCTCTTCAAAAATCGGCTCTTAAATGTATCTCTTTTACCTCTTTATATCCCCAATTAGTTATGACGTAGGTGAGCGTCTGAAACAAAAAATATATAACAAGCCCGATCACCCTCAATATTTAACCCCTAAAGAGCCAGGGGGCCCAATTCGCACCCCATTGTTCCGCAACAGTTGTCTTCGTAACAGCGGCTCGTTACCCGTTACCTGCGGACTCCATATAAAGCTAATGAGGGCTGGAGAATTGCCTTTGTGCCTGTGTCCTTCCTGGGCTCCGCAGTGTTTGCTTTATGGCGGTAGTAGCCAATTAGCTGTTACAAATTATCTTTTATGGTGGGCTGGATTAATGGCAACGTTTTCTGGGTGTAATCGAGCCTTCAGCCGACAGATTTTCACAATAAGTTTACAAGGGACAAGCAGCTTGAGGATGCAGTTAAATTTGACGCCGATCGATGGAAACACATTGTAGTTTATGGGTGCCTACTGCCTACATCATTTACTATAGTACCTAATTAAAAATATTAATATAATATATTACAAACACTCGTAAACAGAATTAATGAGGCTGGTGTGAGACTGGGTCTTAACATGAACGTGAGTAAAACAAAGTTCATGGTGTTTAGTAGGCAAGATCACACGGGAGCACGCCTCACATTGAACGGGGCTGGTATAGAGAGAGTGACAAAGTTTAAATACCTTGGAAGTATCCTAGCGGAAGACCTCGACCCAGAAACCGAAGTCAAATGCAGAATTGAAGCATCGCGAGCTGCTTTTAACAAAATGAGACAGATATTCTGCGATGACAATCTTAACCTGAAACTTCGACAGCGACTGGTCAAATGTTATATATGGTCAGTCCTGCTGTACGGAGTGGAATCGTGGACCCTCAAAGTGAGTAGCATGAACCGGCTGGAGGCGTTCGAAATGTGGATACATCGGAGAATGCTCCGGATACCCTGGACGGATATGGTCAGCAACACAAGAGTTCTTCAAAGAGCTAGAGTGAATAGAGAGTTGCTGACAAATATCAAAATCCGAAAGGTATCGTATTTGGGTCATGTGCTCAGAGGAGAAAAATATGAATTGCTCCACCTGATTCTTATGGGCAAGATAGAGGGTCGTAGAGGTGTTGGAAGGAGACAAATTTCCTGGCTCCGCAATATACGCGACTGGACGGGCATAAGAAGTGTTGGAGAGCTGTTTCGGCTTTTTTTTTGCTTTCTCTCGGGTAGTCAACGTTGGGGGGACCTGGCATGACACCAAAAGAAGAAGAAGAAGAATATAATATATAACTAACTTACCACCACAGTTTTTTATGGGGTAGTTCGACAAGTAAAATGCGTTAATCATTTTCATATATTTTCGCCTATTATTGAAGCTTCTGACAGGGCATTCTTAAAAATAATACAACATAATAGAACGAGAAGGAATAAAATAAGACTGCCTTTCTGAAAAATGTACAGATGTCAAAAATCTCTGATGTCTGGTGCGATAAAGCTCTTTAATGAAGAGCTAGATGTAATAAGAAAGATACAAAAATGAAAATTTGAAAATGAAGTGATCTCTCGCTATTCACAGATTTTTAATTCTCGATGTCAATTAATAATATATATGAAATTATTGTTTTTAATCTATGTAGGTAGGGGAGAGTAACCAATATTGAACCGGCACTTATATTGGACCACTTCTGTTTTACTACCAAAATGAAACAATTTTTTTACACTGGCAATTGAAAAACACGCGATTGCAGCGCCACTAACATTCCGCCATTTTGTACCGACGTTGAATACATATTGCAACTGTGATGAAAAAAAATTCTTTTTGGACTGTATTGATGCTGATTTTGAATGTGATGTCTAACGAAGTTGTTCGTCGTAATAGTAAGTCATCATTTTGTAATATTTAATATAAATAGGCAAGTTTTATACTTTTTTAATTACCAGTAAATAAACACAAATCCGTAGAGTTTATGTTTTTATTTTTTGACACGAATGAAAATATACCATGGTCCGTATATTGAACCACTCCCGAGTTCCTAAATTGTACCGGTCCAATTAATGCAACCACTTTTGTTCAAAATTTGAATAAAATTCTTTTCAATCTAGATGACCACTGCAGATGGCGAGTGTAAAAAGAAGTACTACAAATGGAGGAAAGAAGACTTAGGAAGAGCGTTGATGACATATAAAAATAAAGAAATGGGTATAAATGCCACTCCAGGCAGTATCAAATGCCAAAAGCGATTTTTGCGTCACGCTAAACTGCTTAATAAAATTGCTAATAATGATGTGACACACAAAGGAAGACCGACAGTTTTCTCCATCGAACAGGAAAAGGAGTTTGTAGAGTACCTTTTTTTTGTGGAAAACTACATGTTTGGTTTAACTATTACCGACGTGCGGCGCTTAGCCTACCAAATTGCTGAATACAACAAAATATAATGAATACAGCCTTCTACGTCAAAAGAGACCAACACGTCCAATAAAAATATTACGGAATCACTGGCAATTTTGTCACCCCTTCCAGATAATAAAGGTACAGATACACATGCCACTTAGTGGCATGCTCATAAATCAACCGGCGTTTGTATGGCTAGTGGCATACAAAGGCTCGTTACTAGCAACGTGCGTACACACATGCCACTAATAAGCAAGGCCTAGAGAAGGTCGATACTGCGCATGCTCACGTGCCACTAAATAAGCATGTGTATCAGAGGCTTAAAGCAAATAAAAGAAGATCTATTCCAAAAACTACTGAAATAACTTCATCCCCATACAAATTATCTTTAGAAGAAAGTATTCAACGAAATGGTCAAGTAGGTAAAGCAAAAAAACAAGTTGTAATTAAAACGCTAACGTAACTAAAACGACTAAAGCTAGCAAAAAAGAGTAGTTAAGAAGGAAGCAGTAAAGAAGAAGACTTTGAAGCGAAAAGGTCAATATCCAGTAGTTCAAGTGATTCTGATGTTGTAATCGAACTAAATGACGACGACGACGATGGCGATGATGAGCATCGTGTGGTGTGAACTATTTCGATAAAATTCGAGTGGCTGCAATGCATGCGGTGCTAAAGATGGCTACATGAGACCTGCACCACAAACCCTGACGTATGTGATGATTGCTTGAATTAACATTATTAGGTATTATCCCATTCAGCAGTATGTTCATTCAGTAGAAGCATTGTTGTTGATTATTTGATGTTTGAGTTTATAATTTTATAATTGCCATAAAGATTAAGATATTTTTTATGTTGATTAAGCAAAACAGGCATCCAAAGACTATAGTAAGTAAAAGTATTCTTTTTTGAAATTATATTACTTTCAAATAATAAATATAATTAATCATGATATAAGATCAAAAAAAAGTTGATTAAGTAAGATAGGTATCCAAAGACTTTATTAAGTAAAATTGTTCCTTTTTGAATACATACTACTTTTAAATAATAAATATATGTAATCATGATACTAAACTGTGTTTATTTTTCATTAATTACGTATTTTTTTCATTTGGTCCAATTTAGGATCCTGGTGGTCCAATTTAGGATACTGGTTGCGTTAATTGGACCGAACGACAACCTTCACTAAACGATTATTTTTTAATAGTTACGACTGCGCTACGATGAGAACAGATTGTTATTATCTAGCTACTGAATCAAGCTATATTTTCAGCTACTTTTCATTCTTATAGCTTGAAAGGATTTGGTGATATGTGCTATTATGTCAAAAGTGGTCCAATATAGGTTACTCTCCCCTATGTAGTATATTATCAACCATACGAAAATATGACAAAGATCGAAAAAAGTTAATATTAAAAAAAATATCAAATAATTAGATACGCTTTTAAAACTAAAGAGTTTAATGTTGAATGCAAAAGGTTACATAAGTATTTTTTCCTTTACTGTTTTTTTTCAATAGCTTTTGGGTTGTGGTTTAGCACCATAATCCAAAAAAATGCTTTTAAAACAAGAGAGTTTAATGTAAAAATATATAAAAGTAATAAAGATCGCTAGCAGCAGCAAAAAATTAGGGATTTGAAAAATTGATAGAATAAAAAGAAAAAAAACAATATAAAAATAATTACAAAAACATAGTTATAATTATATCAAATCATGCCCAACAATATTAATAACATTAGATTTATACATACTATCCTAATGAATAAGACTGCCTTCGTAGCACGGTGAGCACGACACTGGCTTCTCACACCGAGGGTTCCGGGTTCGATTCCCGGTGAGGTCGCGATTAATCCATGTGATAAACTCAAGCCTCGGTGTTTTGTGATGTGTTTCGCTTCTGTAATTGGTGCTCGTGGCCTGTTAAAGCGTAAAAAATAAATAAATAAAATGAAAAATATATTACGAATCCCAGAATTCTGCAAAGTGGCGAGTTATGTTCCGCATTGGTAATATTATTAACACAATTAAATAGTGTAGGTACTTACTGTTACGTTTGTAGCAATATATAATTTTTTTTTTCTTTCCTGCTAATCTTTTATGACTTATTGTCATTTCAGCCTCTTCTGTCCTCTTCTCTTTATTATATCTGCTTTTCTAATTCCATACTGCACAGAAGTATTGAATATACTCAAAATGGAATGGAATGTTATTAATTTGAATAATACCGATTACGCTCTATGCTCTATTGCTGTTAAACTCTAGGTGGCGCTGCAGGAAAAAGCGTGGACAGATCAGCCTAATCAAGGGAGGAACTGCATGTTTCGACGCCTGGAGCAAGAAAAACACGCGACCCCTACGTTACACAATACTTCTTTCTTCTTCTTGAAAAAAGTCATGTAGGTAGGTAGGGACCTATAAAGAATACAAAGTAAATAAATAATTTATGAATAAATATAATATTTATAAAAAATATGTGTTCTATATTTTTCAAGCTCAGGTGTATCTACAGTAATATAATATAGGTACTTTGAATAATAAACAATATACATATTGCTGTGGGCGAGAGGAACAACCGAATAAGTCAAAAAATGCATGTTTTCAGGAGAGCCAAAACAAAAAATTGTAATTTCGTTTTTTTATGAAATATCTCTTGAAACCTTTGTTATTTTTATATAATTTTTGCACCAGTAGTTTTGTTTTTTGTTCAAGAACATTGAATCAAGACTAATGTCGTTGTTTCTTGGCAAATTTTTCAAATAATTAATCATGTCGTATATCATTTTTCAAAAAATTATAAAATAGTCGCAGTTTATTTTATTTTCTGACTCATCTAATTTTTCCTTGCTAGATATGTGTCTAAAGAACGGCTCAAGCTTACTGAACTCAAAACTCGATTTTATTGACGCATTTGGTTGTTTCTTTCGTCCACAGATTCATACTTTGAACAAATCGACTAGGAACATGAGCGCTTAGAGCTTTTTATGGCCTAGTGCAGCGATCTGCAATCACGACGCTTGCCGTCTAGTAGCATGCGGAAGGTTTTTTGGTGGCGCGACCAAAAAAATGATTTTAAATTAATAAAAAAACAAATCAAAATTAAAATTTGTATTTTCTTTCGAATTTCTTAATTCTGAAATTGAATTAAAGCGGTACATACATTTTTCAAACTGTCAGAGTGGCGATATGTGTCGGATAGATCATGCTACTTCAATACGAGATCGAGACATGAACAAACGTCATATCAGATAAACCTTGCAAGAGCGTATTTTTTACTTGTCCCGTTGTGAGATAGAAAGGTTGCGAGGAAACGAGACAACCATATGGAGTACCGACGTTTAAAATATATGGGAACGCAAGTCATGCTCGCGTACTATTATTAGAATTTTAAATGTTTTAAGTCTAGAATATAAAAAAGCGTATGTATATTTCTCCAATAATTTAGGTGTTGTAAAAAAAAGTAAACAACAATTTTTCTTATATCACTGTTTTTTAATTTAAAACTTTTGTCGAATAAGCAGATTTAGATATTATTTTGACTTCCGACTGAAATGTCAAAACACCTGTGAAAATAATTGAATTTAAATAATTTTTATTTAAAATAAACAAAAAACTACTACAACAATATGTATTGAATTAAAAATAAAATTAAAAACCATTTATCTATATTTTAAAAATTATCTCGTAAATTAATATCTTACTTGACTTTCAAATAACAATGACATCAACGCGAACATAGCGAGTCAGCGAGCAAGTCGGCAGAAGTGACATGCGTTCAATATTAGGTTATGAGTAGAAATGCAATTTAATACAAAACTAGTTAAAACAACTCAGACAATCTTCATTTATGAAAAATGTCAAGTTTTCTATTTTGACTGTTTTCGTTACAATGTATACTTCTTTCCATTTAATAAAGACAATCGAATTAGTATGTGTAGACCGTGCGTACGAGGCACATTGCTTCGTTGTGTTGGTGTTTAGGTATACCCGTAAATACCGACACAACGAAACAATGTGCGACGTACGCACGGTTAACACATACTAATTCGATTGTCTTTCTTAAATGGAAAGAAGTCTACTACTGTAACCGAAAATTCTCGCTGATATTGTAAACCCGCAGAGAAAACGTTTAACTGAAAAAAAAATCGGAAATTTTTGTTTAACTAATGTTTAATTAATGTATTTCTTTATTGTAGTAGTAGATAATGTCCCTTAATGTTTATGCTTGTTATTTTATTTTAATTTTTCCCTTTTTTTAAGGGAGTGAATTACTCTAATAACTGTCTCTAAGTTGCAATTCTGTATTAATTTTAATTAATCTGACTCCTAAGTTGTATGTCTACACGTAGTGTTAATATATTTATGCTTATTCCTATTATATGATTTATTATAGAATGATGGTCCATTGGTTCGAATCCCGGTAGCAGTTCAAATATTATTTCGTTAATTTGATTTTTCTATATGTCCTTTCTAATTGATTAATAAAAATTTGTTTAATAATTCACAGAACTTTGCTCTGAAATTGCAACTTCACTATAATAATAATAATCGTGTCGTATCAAATTTTTCCAAATAATTAAAATGAAAAAAAAAAACAATTTCTGGCGCCCTCTAGCGTTAAATTTTCTTATATTTAATGTTTGAGAAAATTGTTAAATTTATATAATTTGTTTCTAATATCCTACTGCATAATTACTCCCTTTATATTAACTCGTGGCGACTGCTTGCTTGCCGGCTTGCCGTCAACAAAAACTTTGGATCGATTTTTGACCCTTTTCCCGTGATCCAATCGAGCTGAAACTTGGCAAGTAGACTCGTGGCGACGATCAAGAAGATCTATCAAATTTTCGTTAAAAAAAATTAATAATTATAGTATTATATAATTTCGGATTTTTAGAAATTTTATTGCTTTTTTCAAATTGGAATCATTAGAAAAGTTTGATAACGTCGCGGAATATTTTATAAATTTGAATTACTCCGTCGGTGTGCATAATATTTCACTACGAATGTCGAAAATCTAAATTGACTGACAAATGTTTTTACAATTTAATCTTCAAAGCACGAAGTGTCTTATCAAAGCTCAAAACATCTGACATTTTAGAAATATATTAAATTACTGAAAGTTTAGTGTTATGTTGTATGTTTTAATTCATCATTAATTGTTGTTATATTTTACAAAGAAAGGGAGTATAATAAAAACTTGGTTTTTATGGGTTACTTTTTTTTTTAATTTTAGAACATTCAACATAATTCCAGTGTTCCTGTCTCGCCCACCAGCGTCTCTCTAATTAATGTATATTATAGATATCTCACAGAGACGAAACTGTATTTATTATGGGAAAGTAGGTATAGAAATCATTTGGGTGTACATAGGACTTATGACCTATCTTTATGGTTGGCTTAAGTGATCACTTTACACAATTGTAACATTCGCCATTTCCACCCATGATAGAATATACCATGCTTATTCATTTTTTGGAAGTTGTATATATGTTCAAATTGCGTGGAAAGCTTTCACATATGAGTTGTAAGCGCCTTTCCATGCGGCCTGTACAAAGCCATTTTCATTCCCCTAAATCCCCACAGATGTCGCTAATGAGAAAATCTACATTGATTTTTTACGGAATTTTGAGAGCAATATACTTTATTGTGTAATGAAATTCATCCGAATACTTGCATTACACTAGGATACGCCAGGAAATATTATTTCCAATTTTTGTTAAATTCCTTTTTATGTTACAATTTATGTTAATATTCTGCCTCTCTAATTATTTACGAATTTTTAATACATTGAAACGACGTTTTTATATTTCCGCAATAAACATTTGCAAACACTCAATCATCCGAAGAATTTATAACGCAGCGGTGCAATAATTTAATTGGAGGTTTTCTCGGAAATTTCGCCGCCCGAGATGCACTCGCGTCCATAAACATGGCGCGCACAAAGGCGGCGCGGGTGAACAAAGTCGCCCAACATTGTTGCGAGGAGCCTTTTTGCCCGCTGCTCTCCTGGGAGGAACGGGGAGGAATTGCGACCCTGGGTCCAGGTCTAATTTGATCAGGGACGTCGCGCGAAGAGGAAAATGGGATAATTGCAGAATGTGGCGTTGGGAGCTTTTATCTATACGATACGCGAACTATAGACGATTCAATGATTTCCATGGATACTTGTAAAATTTCAATGGAAAAGGTCGATTTGTCAAACTTACGAAGGGCGACGAAGGGGCCATGGGCTCTGAAACATGTTGATATTTTTAATACGTTAATAATAATATTTTTGTGATATTCTTGCGTGCGTAGGCAATATAACTCGGCCTACGCACTTGGGAATAATCGGGTTCTTCTAGTAATACGCGTTACGTAGGTAATAACATTTATTGGAGACACTACTTTATAATACAATATGTACAACTGATTCGGACCCCGGTGAATCTCGTTCTGCCCGGTGCGGCGCAACAGCACGGGCGCCATCCACGCGTCTCGCTCGCACGCTTGCCTCTCACTCATCCAAGCGTCCGCACATTCGTCACACTTTTAAAAAGTGGTGAAACATGAGTTTATTTTTATTAATTATATTAATAATGTCACCACAAAACTATTTTGCTGTTTTTGAAGAAGAAAATATTATTTATGTTAGTACCTATGTAACCACTCAAAATCACTTTTTTGTCTACCGGTTTCGAGACGTAACCCGTCTCTTCGACAGAACAACTACTACACCGGCATGTAAATAACACTACACCACACCATAGTATTATTTGCGCATCAACACCTTCACAAAATACTCTTCACATGCGTGTTTACTTTAGTTAGAGAAGTATATGATTAGGATTGCATGATACGCGTGCATTAAGTTGCATCCTAAAGTTTTACTAATTACGCTTGAAGAAGTACAACTTCAAAAAACTGATATAATTCGATTTTAAAGAACACCGTATTTAAATCGCTTAATGTACATAATAGTGATGTAACGAATATTCGCATATTTTTGCATATTCGCATTCGCAAAGTTTGAGCGAATGTTTTGCGTGTATGAATATCAGTAAAAAACATAATCTTTCATTTCATAACATTTCTTATTTTTTTATTATTAGAAAAAGTAGCTTTACCTCGTAATCACATTATCAATCTTCACTTTACTTTATCATTTGGTATTGTATATTTACCATCCACTTCTACCTTGGGTAATAAAGCTCAAGATTCCAGATCACTAATAAATAACAATTAACTTCTCATTACAACTTTGAAAACAAAAAATATAATAATGCAATGTAAACAAACAAAAACTTCTTTGAAACTTTTATCAGTCTTTACATCAATTTTTAATGTTAGGTAATCATCTTCTTGAACGAAACTAAAAACAAAAATCAAACAAAAACTATGTTCTTCAATTACAAACTATAAATATTATATGTTTTGTAAGAAAACACTTTAAACAAACAAAAACAAAATTATGATTTATGCTTCTATTAGATCAACTCGGAAATTCTCGGAACAAGATGCAAACGGACCGTGCCTCGCGAGAAAATGAGCCGCTAAGTCATACATTTAATTACATTACGTAACGAATTTATGTCACAAAAAATATTTTAATAAAATAGTAGATTTTTTCCGATGGTTTGATGTATTATGTACCTACAATCTTGTTCACAAATTCACAAATTAAAAACGCAAAAATTCAACACGCCAGTCGTGAGTGAAGCATTATCTATCTGATTCAATATGATAGATACATTTTTACCAAAATTGATGAACTAAGCTCGTATTTTAGGAAATAGGTTGGGTCGCAGCTGGATAATGTTCCCCCTTGCTTACTTTTAAGGCACATTTGTATCGCACTTAAAGTATTTATTTTTGCATAATTAAATTCCCTAGTAAACAGACGTAATTTTACAAAATTTTGTGATTTTCTAATTTTGAAAATTTCATTCCGAACCCAGTCTCTTTAAGTAAAAACGTCTTCTTGTGATAAAGCTCGACTTATTTACTAAGACATTATACTTTTTGAAAGTATTTAGTTTGACCTTTTCATAATTATTTTAAAATTTACAAAATCGTAGATAACATTTTTTTTAAATAAGCCAAAATTTCTTAAACCAGCCGTGGCACCAGATTCAGTTCCTGTCTATTTGTGGTCTGTGATAATTATTACTATTTCACATATTATTAAAAATTATGACTATTATGTATTTTTTTAAAGTATTTTTATGCCACTCTACAATGGCCTGAGATTTTTTAAATTTTAAAATTAAAAAATTTAAATTAAACATTTTTCTGAACTTTACGGTCGGCCCTGCCCTGATAAATTTAAAATTGGAACTACTATTTTATTCATCACAAAAATGTTACACATCACAAAAAGTATTCACCAACTGTCACCACTCCGAACTTCCTCCAGGTCTCAAGGCGTATCCTGGGTTACTCCATCCAACCACGTAGCGTGGATCTTCAAAAACTGACCATCACCAGGTTTTGCTTCAAGAAAATTCTTCCCCAAACGATCCAGATCCATGGGCTGAACGTGACCTGCCCACTTCAGTCGTGTCATCTTAATTACTTGGACTAATTCGTGATTGCACTGATGCTTTTAATTGCAGGTAGCCAGTCGTAGGTACCTGTATACCTGTATATATATTCCTACGCGCTCTTTATATTATGCATGATCCATAGTTACATAAGGTTTTTTATTTTATATAAAGCCATTACAAGACTAACCCTAACATTGATGGTGATCTTCTTGCAGTATACCCCATCATCATTTAAAAAGTCACTCCTCATCCATTTTCTTGACAATAATCTGAAGCCCTAGTAGCATACTCAACTACCTAACTATCACGCATTTCTCCAGATGCGTAGACAGAAAGGATAGAACGTCACACTCTTCTGTCCTGGCACACCACATTTGCTTCGTGCGCTTTCATACATCTGCATACATGCTCGCTCTTCAGTTGTTGAAGCTTCTAACAGAGCCATCTTCCAATGTTTGATTTATTTAGTTACGCCAGGTCTTCCACGGATGCCCTAACTTATTATCAATTGTATATTTATGATAATTCTCTTAGGCATAATAAACGCAAAACTCGTCCTTAAATTTGCGATGTTAATGTTATGCTGTGTCAATAATTTTATTTTATTTAATTATAAATTGCAATTTCATATTATCTGTTTGAAAGTCTTGATATTGAATTTTTGTCGGGTTAGTGGTGTATGTGGGTGTTTTGGGAGAAAATGCCCACCCGTCCAAGGGAATCTTCTTGTGTCGGCACGTGACGTGTATTGTGCGAGTAGCGCGTAGCATGTGTGAGTTGATTTAGCAAAGATAAGATGAGTAGATGGAAACAGGGGGTAAACAATAGGTACTTGTGTCCAGAGTCCAGAAATATTTTTCGCGAGAAATTAAATATTTATATAAAGAGGATAATTAGCGACCATCATAACTAGCCTCGTGGTGCATTCGATAGAAGTCTGATCTGGGGAAAGGTGAAATAAAACACGAGGTAAAAATGTTGCGAAATTTTCATGTCGGATTTTAAGAGATGAGTATCTAAAAAAATATATTCTTTATTAAAAGCATGATATAATTTATAAAATCTATCCTTCAACAGTTATGTAAATCTTCCGCGTGGCAGAATATATTATAATATTACACACTATAATTGGAAATTACTGGAAAATCATTGCTAAACCTGTCTGTCGTGCCAACAAAAATAAATATGGTTTTATCGTAGGTGCGTAATTTTAATATCAATAGCTACATAATGTATACTGAATAGATTAAACTTGATATTCTGCTTCGTACACACCTAATAAGAACATCCTAGTATCAGTGCACTATGTACCTGGCAGGGGCGTGCACTCCATAACATTAAAGAAGCTGTGCGTAACTATAATTTTTGCAAAATAAATCTAAATTGCATAATCTAAAATTGCTTCAAAAATGATGTTACTCTCTGAAGAACATACATGAGTAAACCAAATACGCCACAAATGACCACTGACCTGTATACTCTTTATCCTCTCCAACAAAATTGTCCTATCAGGATCTTTGTCGCCGACTTTGTTTTTGCAAATATCTTGAGAAGTCTTTTGGTTCTTCCGTGTCACAAATAACACGCGAAAAGAATGTGAACTGGTGAAATCCCCGGAGAACAATATGATTCCAAAATTTACGAATCGGTTCTAGGTGTGTCCGTTTGCAATCAAAACCAGGGCAACCCGAACCAATAACTAAGTAAAAGGCCATTTCCCATAAAAAAGGGACACAAAATTACTTTTTTCTGCTTCCGAAAGATTATATTTCTTCCCGTGCGAATCGTCTCCAGTTCTTATCGTCCATATGTGCATCATCGCTATTAGCAGCATAACCTGAGTCCATGCACAAGGCACGCCCCTGGTGTCTGGGTAGGTGCCCTCACCCAGCGCAGAATGTGTGTTTGTGTGTTGTTAGCGTGACTTCCTTAATAGAATTAAGATAAAAATCTTCACATTTCCCAGCTGTTTCGCAAATCACTGAAAGTTTAATCATCGAGCAGTGTAGGAGCACATTTAACGCTCAAAGTTAATTGATTTTCTAATTTGATTACTGATATAATCGAAGCTTCCCGATTCATTAAGTCCAAAAGGGAAGTGTTCTGGATAACGTCGGCTGGTCATGGAATGACTGAATCTAGACGATGACACGAACTGAATGTTTGCGCGGTAAACTGATGATAAAGTGACGCTACGGCCGCCATCTTAGGGGAGTTGTACTTAAGATGACATACTTTTTCTTTCAAGACAAATATTTGTAATAATTAAAGTCATGTGAGATTAGCTCTTGCGTATATTCTTAAATGTATCATAATCAACGAAATTATTAAATTTTTAGAACAATCAACGTGACATAAGATTAAAAAAATAACATAAATCGCACTTAGGTCGACGTGTATAAGACGACATATCTGTAGGGTAAAATGACATAGTATGTCATCTTAGACTTTAAAGGTATGTCATTTTACACACTATTAATCTTACGAGCATAGTGTATAAGACTACATGTCTGTAGGGTAAAATGACATAGTATTAATCTTACGAGCATAGTGTATAAGACGACATATCTGTAGGGTAAAATGACATAGTATGTCATCTTAGACTTTGAAGGTATGTCATTTTATACACTATTAATCTTACGAGCATAGTTCGCAAATAAATTTTTTCTTTTTTGCGGGTATGCCTGTGCATAGTATATGACACCAGTTGGAACACAGTTGGCACTTCACCCAATGTTCTTTTGGCCTAGATTCGCTAAATAGTTCATTGCAGTAAATGCAATGAATTATATCTTACATCTATGTCATCTTACCCAATAGATAATGCAAAATTTATTTTAATTAAACATTGAGGTCAGAACGCGTTTTTATCAATATTTTTGTCATATAATAGTTTTAATAGACATTTCAAATTAGTTTTACAAGAAGCTCTATACCTTGCGAATATTTTCACCACCAAACAAAAGCGTAAGCAAAATTTTTAATCACATCAAAATCACAAAAATACGCACAACTTTGCAATCTGTGATCGCCTTCCACCGTAGTGAATATCAACATCAGCGACATCTAAAGGCACTCTCTAAAGTGTTATTGGTTCACTTTTAGCGCGTATATTTACATCAATATTGTTGGTGTGTCATCTTATCTGACTATGTCATCTTAAGCACTCCCCTACAAAGTCTGCCTGGATGAGGGGATAAATACATTTATGGATAAATTTCAAAGTCATTAATACAATTATGCTACTTTTACCTTGAATTATTCATTCAAACACATCATTGTATTCGATATTTCATCACATTATAGACTAGTTAAAAGCTTCGGCTTTCCAATTACTTTTGACGGATGGTGGACGCTTCTTGATTGTCATTGTCGTTTCAAATTTTTATTTTTATTTTTGTTGAAGGTGCAATGAAACTACCACAGTATATCACAAATAACAACTCAACATGTATTTTCAAAATGGTTTTCATGTGTACATATTTTTCATTACATTTTTGGCGATATAATGCAATAGATTATAATACGTACGTACGGTATTCCGCCAAATAAAACGGTTTATGTATTGGCTAAAGTAAAGTTGAAAAAAAAATAACCACCCGAGGATCGGAATATGCGCAGAATATAATTCATAGTCAGACGTCACTCAGCCGCGCCAGATTACACGACACGTGTCGATATTACAGTATATTTATGTGTCTCGGCTGAAATGTGTGCCATAGTATGTCAACATAACACGTGGTGTTGGTAGTATTTTCTTTTCTGGGGTAATATTATGTGGGATAATTTGTAATTTAATATATTATTTATAAATATATTTACAGGTTTCGTCAACTTTTGTTGAAGTTTTGAGCGGTTCACTCAATCTGTGAAGGACAAGCTAGCGAGGTGATATATTACCTCATACACACACACACACATACACACACAAACATACCGAACACATTATTATCACAATTACAACTTGAATCACTACTTACTCCTGTGAAATTGTTTCTTGTAATTGGCCAAAGGCTCTGTCTGTTATATCACTGATTTATATGATTATCAAAGGCTGTAAGATAACTTGTAAGCGAAAAATAAAACAACACAATTAGCATACGTTGGCTGTATGTAATCGAGTGTTGGTACTATGAAATATGGAAGTAAAGATAAAGATAAAGAAAAAATATGGAGTTTGCAAAAGCAAACTGAATGTATTGGAAATGAACTATCTCAGGCGTGTATTGGGTAAATGTATGTATCGTATATGATGATGAATTTGAAGACATTATTGCTAACTGCATTTGTACAGGTACCCAACTGCAGAAACAGGTTTTAATATATTTACGTGCACATTGCACTGCATTTTTTCATATTTTCATATATCCGAATATACATATATATTTTTTTACATTTCTTCTTTTTTACACAACATTATTTTATCTGTTTTGTACTAATTAATATTTTGATGTTTTTCTATCCACATTTTCAATTTATGTCTACAAAATCTAAGAAATTAATTAATTTTATATATTATTTTGCCCTCATTTTGTTGTAAAGCTTCCCATCTCGGAACAAGTTTATCCTTGTGAGATGAGAGTATCATTTTCTTACAAATAAAGATTAATAAATAAATAAATAAATTAAAAGTTAATTCAAAGGTGATAATACTGATAGTAATACCAAGTCAAGAAGAAAGATGCCAAGTTTCTGCTGGTGAATATTTGGAATTGAGCAGGAGAACAATGGGTTGTCTGGTTGGCTTGGTCACGTGGAACGTATGAGTGAGGAGAGGATGGTAAAGAAAATATACGAGACGAGTGTTGAAGCCAGCAGGAACAGATGGCGTCCGCGAAATATCAGATAAACCAAATATTGGAGGTCGGCCCTGTTGAAATCTTTAACAATTGAAGAGCATGTTTGTGGAGATGTATGAATGTAATTGAAGCAAAAGTTATATGCCAGGATAGAAGATTGTGGCGTTCTGTGCTGTCTGTCTGCGGCGTAATTAGTTATCTGGTATTAAGTAACATAAGTCATTACAAAAATGTAATAAGTACTAAAATGTGGGGTGAAAATGAAAAATGAGAGAAAAATGAGAAAGTAATCAATAAGAAATTAATAAGAACATATGTAGCGAAAGTGAAAAATAATAATAAGGAAGTAGGACTGGGCGGAGAAGGGTTGGTATTAGGATAAAGGCAGAAGGAATACAGTAAGATATGTACATATGTAGGTGAAATGATTGGCTAAGGTCGATTTACTGATATTGTCAGATGTGTTGAGTTGTTTTTTATTAGTGTAATATTTTATACAATGCATCACGCATCATTTACATTTTTTTACATTTTTTACATTTGTTTTTTTTCTCCAAAAAAGAGGGAAGCTCTTGTGCTTGGAGAGGGACTTACACTTTTATTTTTTAAATGTTATATATCTATATGTGTGTTGTTTGAATGACAAAAGGTTCTTGCAGTGAAGTATAATGATTTACAATGATTAAATTTTCATTAAGTGACTTCCATGAACGGTTAATGATGGAATTTTGAGCATAAAAGGTTCTACTTCTGGGTACATGAAAGAACACGACCTCTCCATTCAAATCTCGGTTGGACATATTGGACAATCCATTTGGAGCGTTGAAAGATATTAGTTTTATATTAGACTGGAATACTTTCAACAATCCAGTTGGAACGTTGAAAGATCTTAGTTGTATTTAGACTGGAATAATTTTTTTTTCAAGTAATTTCAAAAAGGACATAAATGTCGATTCGACCTGCACGAGATCAGAGAGCATTGACGTACAGCCTGAACTCATTGTGACTATATTGCCGACTTGGGGTAGGCTTGTGCCATAAAAATGGTTACACCCCCAGTATATTACAGCCTTCATGACTCCAATAAAGGCGAGTTTTGCGGGCTAAGTATCGCGCGGAATGAAAGCCTTAATAATAAGTCATAAATAGTTCCAGTCGTAAATGATTTGATCATTTCTTTTTTGAAATGCATGCACACGAAATGCATACAATGCACCCACTTTTACAGCCAGATGTAAAATACTTCGCTTATATTCTTTTGTGAGATATTAATTGCAATATTTTTTTATGGAAGGGTATTAATGCTTTAAAGGCTTTATTATGAATTAAAGTCCAATTCCTGTTATCGTGCAGCATGAAGAGGAAATTATATATATTTGGTATAAATTTTAGTTAAAATAAAAATATTCAGATCTGCTTTTGAAGTAACCGTGTCCGAATTATTATATTATTTGATACAAAATCATACACGTTTGAAAGGTTAATATTTAACTTTGCGTTATTTTGAATTAAACTTGCAAATTCAGAACAAATTAGATGTTTCAGATACGAATTTTAGAGATAAAATTTGAATATTCATATAAATCTGCTTCTGAATTATTCGTTCTAATTATTTCATATTAAATTATATTTATTGAGATATATGTGTATGCAGGTAAAAATAACCAACGGAACGTTTTTTTTTCTAAATATATACCTACCTAAAATATTATCAAATATATCTATACTAATTTTAAAGAGGTAAGGTTTGCAAGTTTGGATGTATGAGGAAATCCCCGAAAGTACCCATCCGATTTCAAAAAATTTTTCACCAATACTTGGAATGGACTTTCAGAGTGCACATAAGTTATATATTATCCCGTTAAAATAAAAGAGTTTTTCGTGGTGACATATTTTACAATTAAAGTCGACGAAAAAATGGTCGAGCGATGCGTTTTTTAACGCTGCCTTAATGGTAAGCGATATTTGAATACTTTCTGTAGAGAAGTTGTAGAACTCAAAAATTTCTATAAAAAAGTCCGCGATGACATATATCTATATGTTAAGGTTAATACATAAATTGATAAAATATTACTAAAAGTTACTAAAAATCTACGCGAATATGACTAAATATGACTAATAGTTACTAAAAATCGAGCGAGGCCGCGCGGGCACAGCTAGTAGTTTATAAAATGACAGTTGTTTCTGATGAACTAGAGTAATGCCGATAAATAATAATATATTAAAATACAACAAAAATTAGACAATACATATATTAGACAGTGTAATTAAAATATTTTACAGTAATTAAATGTAAGTAAACAATACCGCATTGAGGTTTAAAGAGCTTGCCTGTGTTAATAAAAAATATAATTTTAAACCATGAAATAAACCTTGTTTAACCAATTATAGGGTATTAAAAAATAGACAATAGCATACTTAATATACGAAAATGACAGGAAGTAAGAATCAGTCTTTTTTATATATAAATATGAGGTTATAACAATCAACAGTAAAAAATATATGGGTAATGTGAGCTTAAAAATAATGATATTAGGCATTAAGTTTCATTAAAATAATTATTTTTATGTATATGTATACACATTGTTTATCAACATTTTTCATGCGTGTCAATTTATGCAAATTTAGATAATTCGTGTTGTGTTTTACAATACTTGACAGCATTTGCAATCAAACTATCTCAGTTTTATAGTTTTCGGATTACAAAGTACCTTTTTAAAAAAAAGGTACGAGTATATGCGTATAAACAATATAGTTTACTTAACTATCATCGTATATCTTGATGCATTAACTAAGTCTAGCGACGACTTTATTAAGGACGTTTTTTTTATAATGAAACAATTTTATTTTAACAACTCTATACTTAATAAAATTTACATTATGTCAGTAGATGCGTCTGATGATTTTCCTCCATTGTTCTAGCAAGTTTTTGATTCCTCGTTTTTGAAAACGCGTAGACTTTGACGCAAAATATTAATGTAAAATACTGATGTATGGACCGTTTTTATTTCACCAACTTTATTAAAATTTCTTCGAAATTATTCTGAATAATCTAATCAAGTGATAATCAGATGATGATCCGAAATATTTCAGCCTATTGTTTAATTTAATCTTGCATTTTGTTCGTACTATTTTGTTCCTTAAGTTAATTCGTGTACTAAACCTCTTCCTGACTTTTTCTATGCATCTTTGAACATTGTTCTACGATAACTCGTCTTGTTAGCTGATTTTTGAACTGAAATCTCTGAATCGATCTCAATTTCTGCAGCTATTCGATCTTCAATGACAATTTAAGTTTTTGCTTTTAAATATGGTGAATTTTTTTTACATTGAAAAACATTCAATGCATCTCCGTAAGCTGCATAAATGTTATTGGTTGTTGTGGTTGCCGTTTTGTTTTTGTGAAAGTGATATAACGTGTAAAAAACTAACCCATAAAAACCAAGTTTTTATTATACTCCCTTTCTCATTTGTATTGTTTCCAATTTGATATTCTATCAACATATTCCTCATGCTTTAAGGGGGGGGTAAGGTTTTTAACTTTTTTTTTTGCATTTTATTTTTAATCTTTTAAATGAATGTATAACATCGCAAGAACAAGTGTCAAAATTTCAAGTCAATCGGAGCAAAATTGACGAAATTATGAACATTTGAGCGATACTCAGACTGATTTTCTATACCTGCTCGGGGAGCTAAGAGACGCGCTCACCTGAGGACTACCGGACGTGCTATTGTATTAGAAGAGTTTTGCTTAGACAAGGACAAAAAGATGCTGATGATTAAAGCTCTTTGCTGTGTGAACATGGCATCGACGATTATGTGTAAGTATAAAATAAGTGTTGAGTTTTATTTTGAATTTTACAGTGTGCAAAACTTTAAAGCGTTTTCCCCACATCTCAGGTTTTCAAAGTCGGTGTCCATCATAACTTCAAAACTACTGCACCGATCCATTTGAAAATTTGAACACTATTTCTGTACATAATTTACGAGGTAACGCTGGAGACTTTTTTTCAAATTTGTTATTAATTTTTATTTTTTAATAACAAATAAGTCGATATTTTTCGCAAAAAATCGCGTTTTTCCCTTCAAAGTGTTCCAAAAAAATGAAAAATTGAAGTTTCAAAAAACCCTCCCAGCGTTACCTGGGAAAACCTATTATCTAACGAATGAACTTTAATTTTTTGATTTCAGATGATCTAGCACCAAGTTATGATGGACACCGCAATTCTACTTTTTTCCGAGACACGTCCGAATAATTGCTGCCATTGCCGTATTTCTTAATATTTCGTCTTGAAAATTTTACACAATATTCTTCAAATGTCATACTTTAATGTACCATTGGTTTTAATAAAGAGATTTCAACTGTGTCGTCACAAAAAATTCCCAAAAACATGCCTTTTTTTGTACGAATTAACCTTACCCCCCCTTAAGTTCATGCGGAAAATCTATTCCATGTATATTATTTTCCTTAAAACATATAGAATATTGAAAACTTAATAATTGGTATAGGGGGGCATGGCCTCGGCGAAACCGTCTGATCGGACCCATGGCTCGAGTCGGACTAGTTGAAACAGGTTTCGCGCCTTCTCCACGCGTCGGGCTCATATCTCATTTGTATGGTTTCCAATTTGAAAAAACCGTTAAAATTTCGAAAAATCCAAAATTATACTATAATTAATTTTTTAAACCAAAATTTGTTAGATCATTTTTATCACCGCCACGAGTCTATCTGCAAAGTTCCAGCTCGATTGGATCACGGGAAAAGGGTTAAAAATCGATCCAAAGTTTTTTCGGCAGACAAGCAGACGCTACGAGTGAAAAGAAAGGGAGTAAAAAAGTAACCCACAAAAACCAAGTTTATACAATACTCCCTTTCTCATTTCCGGGTTTTGTGTCTACCATATGCGTCGGAATCTCCATACAACTTACTGCATTGTATGAAAAAACCATTAAAAATTTGATAAATCCATATTGTACTATAATTATTTTTTTTAACGAAAATTGATAGATCTTCTTGATTGTCGCCACGAATCTACTTGCAAAGTTTCAGCTCGATTGGATCACGGAAAAAGGGTTAAAAATCAATCCAAAGTTTTTTCGTCAGACAAGCAGACGCCACGAGTTAAAAGAAAGGAAGTAAAAAAGTGACCCATAAAAACCAAGTTTTTATTATACTCCCTTTCTCATTTACTAGTTGAAACATTTTTTTCGCTTAACCTACGCGTTGGGCTTCGGTCGGGCGACGCTACGAAAGGGAGTAATAAAAAATTTCCAAAAATCCAAAATTATACTATAGTCATGTTTCTCGTCTACCAGACGCGTCGAAATATTTTCATACAACTTAATAAGTTGTATGAAAAAGTCATTAATTAGAAAAATCCAAAAATTTATTAATTTTTTTAACAAAAATTTGATAGATCTTCTTGATCGTCACCGCGACTCTGCTTGCAAAGTTTCAGCTCGATTGGGTCACGGGAAAGGGATTTAAAATGGATCCAATGTTTTTTCGTCAGACAAGAAGACAAGCAGACGCCACGAGTTAATATAAAGGGAGTAAAAATAGATTCATAGGAAAAAATCCCTTTATTTTATAATTTTATGCGTAGTATATTTTCGGAGAGAGCGAAAACAATACTTTTGATAAAAGACGTTCATTCAATATGTCAAGCAAGGCACAACTGACTGACGAAGTTGTCAGTTGAAAAAAAGTTCATTTTTTGAGTACCTACGCCAATATTATTTATTTCTTCACATACATAATATTGTCACGGAATCGTGGCGGTGCGGACAAATCAAACACTTGAAATTAATTAAATTTTTACTAATTAACATAAATCACCGAACAGGAATTTAATCGGAGCTCTATTATTTAATTCCCAATACCCCGCACTAATCATTCGTCTATGGAACACAATTTATACCTGTCTGTTGAATATTCGCACGTCTGTGGTGGTGCTTTTTTTCGAACACCCGTAAGTATCTACTCGCAGGTATTCCGCTTTATCTGTGACTTTGCTAATGCCAAAATTAGTGTCGCGCGCTTCTGCGGAATTTATAACAAATCTTCCAGAAAATTTTCGCTTGTTTTCTTCATGAAAAGTTATTTCTAAATTCATTTAAAATGTACGGAAAACTTCGATTTTGTCTAGTTAGTAATATTTTAGACTCTCCTGATCATAGACGTACTATAAATATAGACTAGACTAAAAACAAATCTGAGACATCTAATCTCTGCTGTCTTCTATTACGTGCTAAATGTATGTCAGAAAGAGATATAAAGTATTTTCATAATCACGTATAAGAAAGGATAATAAAACATAATTTTGTAGAACGAATGCGTATGAAGTTGTAGCTAATCGCAGTGTTTACTTTTTGCCTCTTGCGCTTTTTGCCTTAACAATTTAAAAAATCCAACTTGAAATATGTCTGTTTGTTGTGTTAATCGTTGAAGAGGATATAACCTTTCATAGGTGAGTTTTATTTCAATAATTTGTAGAGAAATTCAAACCGATTTCAGAGTACGGAGATTTCTGTATTTTCTACGTAGGTAGTCTATCATGTTTTCTCTTTCTTTCTTATAGCGCAGCTAACTAACTCCCGCGATGTGCGTCTATGTTCACAGTAATTCGTGTTGTCGTTCTGTGTAGCAGATATTTTGGTTTGTAACTAGTCTATATTTATAGTACATCTATGGTCCTGACAATATCCTGGCATCACGTGGCGTGTTGTGTATGTGCACGATTCGCATCAAGCGTCGACACGTCACGTCGCGTCGCGTTTTAGTAGTGTGTTTCAACCTTAATTCTATTGTATGAACATTCACACATCATCGAATTTTTGAAAGTTGTAAATATGTTCTAAATCTGAAAACATTTCGTTCATTTGATGGGACTATGTATTTGATGGAACTATGTAAAATTAGACATCTGTAGTCTTTCTAATAACAGACCGTTTTATTTATTTAAATATAGTTACCTAAAATAGATGTAGGTAGTAATTTTTTTATTTTTACTTGTGAACATAGACGAGAATGAAGAGTATGAAAAATCGCACAATTTTTTTTTGAATTTTTTAAATATATTTTGCCCAAGTACCACGTTGCCAAACAGCAGAATTGCCAGGACGAATAGGAATGAGCTGGGCTGCTTTTGGCAAACTCAAACATATCTTCGAGAACAAAGAGATCCCAGTTAGCCTAAAAAGAAAAGTCTTTGAATCATGCATACTGCCAGTGATGACGTATGGAGTGGAGACTATGGCCTTTATAAAGAAAAGTGCAGAAAAGCTCAAATGCACGCAACGATCCATGGAGAGATCCATGCTTGGAGTTAACCTAAGAGATAGAATTAGAAATGACGAAATTATGCGCAGAACTAGAGTAGTATCGTATAGCGAAGCTAAAATGGCAATGTACAGGACATGTTGCAAGGCAGGATGCTACAAGATGGCCTCCCAGAGTTATGAAATGAAAATCTTGGGAGAATAAAAGAGGCATCGGAACACCTCAAAAGAGATGGGTCGATGATATAGCCGCTGTGGGGGGAAAGAAATGGGTACAATTAGCAAACAACAAGGAAGGATGGAAAGAGAAGGAAGAGGCCTATATCCAGCAGTGGAGAGACGAAGGCTGATAAAGAAGAAGAAGAAAAAGAGACCACGTTTATTTATATGCATTGAACATGCGTTGGAAGGCACTGATTATCACTGAGTAGAAAAAGATTGTTTGGAAGTTGACGATTTTAACAAACCTTTTTGAGTGTTAAAAAAAAATCACTGCCCTATCAAAAATCGTTCAAATTTCTCATACTAGTTGCTCCCCATGGTACCCGGGTACCCAACCTGGATGGGCGTTCCCCCATATTATTATTATATATGATATTTAGACATAGTCAAATAGCTCCTTATAAGATCACTACTTCTCATAGCAGTGTACGTCGTCTCTTTATTTCTCTTCAAATTAATTACATAAACTTGAAGTCGAATGTGGGTACCCGGGTACTCGGGTAGTAACATAAGGGTTAAGATATATTTTCCTGCGCGACCAAGACTGCGTCGGCGTCGGCTGGGAGGGGTATACCCAGATGTGAGTTAAACGCAGCGTCATACAAATAATTCCCTCCATTGCCGTGATGAAATATAATTGAATCAAAGGTGTGTTTCACCTGCAAATGCCCGCGCTAATGACGACACTGTGCGGGGCGGGTACCTGCCTCCAGTGGTGGCTGCGCACACCCCTCAGCGCATTTATATAAGGGGTAAAAATCAAACGATCTAATCCCAAGTAATCCACGCGCACTGTCAGCGCGCCACATGTATTATTCTTAATCAGATCAATAAATAAATAATATACTTCTTCAAATTTTTCAAATTCACTCTGTGGTAGGTACCTATTATTTTATCAATAAAATAATAAACACTTAGTTTTAACGAAGATTTAATTTCATTACAAAAATTAAAAAAAATACTTCTTCTGAATGGTTTCTGCTTTTATACTTTAATTTAGCTTGCAAATACTCCTCCCATAAGCTCGAGCTTTGGCTCATATTATGGGGAGTATAACGTCTGTAAAAATGTTATAACATAGAATTAATTTATTATAAAAAACATATAATAAATAAAATAAAATATTTTTCTGTTATTCTGTTAACCTTATTATAATATTAATAATATAATTCTCTAAGGTTATTATTTTGATAATAATGTTGCATATACAAGGATAATAAGGTTAAATCACTGACGCAACCAAATGGCGCAAATAATGATGAGGTATAAAAAGCACAATATGCATAATTCACTATGCAATAACGTCCGTCACTAACGCTACCGCATGCCGCAAATAACTATGATATGATATAAAATGTGTAAAAACAACAAAAAAATCGCTATGTAACAAGTCAGTATTACATAGCGATTCTGTCAGCGATTACACGGCGATGTCAGTCACTAACGCTACCAAGACGCCACGCTTCAGTATGCTAGATGGTGCTATTCTCACAGTCTTATCTCGCAGCAATTTTTTTTACATATTGTTCTTTACTTATTATTATCGATAAGCTGTTTGATTACCAAAGTGAAATAAAATAAAATATTAAATTGACATTTATGATGGTGTCCATCAGCAGTCAATTACTTCAGTGTCTTGTTGAGGTTTGTGCGGGCGCTATATTTTTGTGCGCGCTATACCGGGAGAACATTGGGCCGGCCGCACTTTGAATACGAATTATTACGTACGTATTCGTACGATTATTTTCGTACGTATTGAGCGCGCACATTGATTGCGTCTTGCGTTGGTCACGATCAGTTACTTTTCGCATTTCTCCAGTAACGTTCGTGCCAAATGAATAATCTGTACCTTCTGGAAAACTCTATTATGGCAGACTTAAATAATGACAAATTTCATGACTATCTATCTAATATATTCACAAATGCTGGGGAGAATCGAAGTGCAACGAGAGCTCATGACGTCGGAGAAATATTTAAGTTTTTTTGTTCGAAGTACATAATTATACCTAACCAAATTATTTTAGTTCTTTAGAGATTCTCCGCCATGATCTGCGCTTGATGGTCACATAATTGGTCCCACAAACATTTGTGGTCATGTGTCAAATTGACAAAATTTTCAATATCCATCATACGAAATCGCAAAAATTTCCGAACAAATCCGGATCGTGTCGGACGTCGCATCTATACGTGCGTACGCACACTATTAAACCGTGTACAGTGTGCGATGTTCAATACTATAGACGTACCACTATAACTTGGGGTGAGAGTGAAGGCGTCCCTGTCGCGTAACAGAAGTTGTCAGGGTGTAAATTTATTACACAATACATAATGTACAAAATGTCCGGTGAACGGTGACGTATTAAATACAGAAATTTGGTCGGGCAGCACTAAAAAAACCATGCAGTAATGGCGGCCGTTCTATCTGTCAAACTGTCAGACGATAATATTGGTCCATTTTTCACTTTTTCAGCTTCGCAAAACTTTAATACTTCGTTGGAAATTATTCTTGCACCATCCCGGACTGTTTTGGACATAATAATTCAGTGTATATTGGTAATCAAGATGTCACAGCTCCTGACCAAATACAAAATTGAACTAAATTACAGGGCGAGGGGTTACCGCCGGGTGCGGGCGGGGCGGTTTTTAGTTCAAAATTCGCCGCACGCCAAGTTACGTTGGGCAAGCAATACCTGGAAGGTCAGGAATGTACTTGCGTATACGTACTACTTAATTTCGTACGAAAACGCATCCAGTGTGTGGCCGGCGTTGCACGCACTTGTCGCGCGGGCGCCGCTGGGACCCACCCGCTCATGACGTCAGAGGGCGTCACGCCCAATGTAACGCCGCCTTAATGAATCACTTCGGGAAGTGAGATCCGATCTCCGAGTCGGGGCGATGATATGTCGCGGACGTAATCTGCCAAATTATAATTACAAAACAACCATCCGCAGGTCGCGCCACGGCGCTGGGCGGAAACGCTGTCACACCGCTCGCTCCGGTAGCGCAATCGTAAAGCGATCCGTTTCTGTTCCAGGGGTCGTGGGTTCGATTCCAGATGAATTGGCTACTTGGAAAATTGTTTATTGCTTGGAATTTGATATCAGTTTTCGAAAATACCCGCGTACTGAGATTTACAACTCCTTGGTGCGAAGTAGACTCGAGAGTGGCTAGATGATTTGGAGGCCACATGAGTACTCACTTAGAGAGTAGAGAAAGTACAAAAAAAGTTATCCTTGGCTTTACCCAACCGAGTTCCTCCAGGGTATGCTTGGCTACAATAGTTTAGAGACTAGAAGTAATGTGTATCTGATTACGCATTTTTATCGATTGTTGCGCGGTATGATCGATAATCCTGAAATTATGCAGAGTATGTATGTTCCAGAAACTGACAATAGTTATGCCTGTTGGAAGAGCTACTGCTATGCTGAACAATATTACTCTGGATATTGATCTGTTCCATGTCTCTGAGAGGGTTTTCCGAAGCAGGATTCTCCTACACCTTTGATATAAATTAATTTATATACGTTTGATATTTTGCTGTTTGTATATTTTCTCACTTGTTAATAATATTTACGAATTAAACATATGTTTGTAATATAAATGTTATATTAAAAATAAATAAATTGAATTGAATTGACTTAAACCATTTGTTACAACAAAAATAAACTTTTCTAGTAACTTTAATATAGTAATTTCATAGCACAAGTTTTTAAAAAGGATAAATATTGTTCTTTCCTCCTTTTGGTCAGTATTGAGTATTGACATCCTCAATTACCAATCACACACTGGTGTGGCCGACATAGAGGGGAGACTCATCCCTCTTCTCACTTCCCTAAATGTCGAAATCCAAAAATCCAAAAATCCCAGAATCCATTTTATTATAATCCATCTTACTATATATGTGCATACAAGCAAAGGCAGCAACATAAAAAAATTGAATGCAGCCATCAAAGATTATTAATTTATATAATGTAGGTATCTACTCCATTCGAAATTTTAAAGGATATAAATTTATATTAATATCCTTTAAAATTTTGAAAGAGATACATAGATACAATCTATAATTGAGTACATTTTAAATTAGTAATCCTCTGCATTCAAAACATTATTTTAATTTTTTGGATATTGCTGCCTTTGCATTTATACCCCACATATCAACCTCAATCTCAGCCACCATACCCTTCCTCCTCTCACTCCAATTCCTACTCTTCTATTTTGGTATATTTGCCTTTTTCTGGTTTATTTGGGTATTTTTTATATTTTATACTTGTATTTGTTATTATAATATAACAGTATTTTACTGTCTATATTATTATGTTGGTTTATGAGGTCATTCCTTTTTTCTTTTTGACTACTTATTTCATGTTCAAATTACTTTTGGGCATTTTAAGACATTTTACTGTTGAAATTCTGTAAATTAATGAAAAAATCGACGACGCAGATAGATGACGCAGTTCATAATGCACCTCCACATGTGTCGATGCAATTCATCCGTCTTCGCTTGTAGCACTCTTCAGGTCATGTCTGTCCGCACAAAGTTATGCCCAAGACATGAGGCGGAAAGCAAATACAGAGGTTGAAACGAAACGCGTTGATCGGTTAAGGAGCGGCAGAAAAAAGGCGGCTACGCCCAGAGCGCTCGTCACAAAGTGCCGGTTTGATGCTGATGGTACCTTTAAAAATATTATTAACTAGCTGTGTGCTTTTTAGTGTACTGTTTGGATCGTCATTTCGCGAACCTTCTAGAACCTTCTCCTTCCAGAATTTTCAAGAAATTTATTGAATGTACAAAAACCTTCTAGACACACCGACACATTCCGCCACTCAGTTGAAAACCTTACAGAACTTTCGGGAATTTTCTAGAACCTTCTCCTTCCAGAACTTTCTAGAGCAGGTTTTTCCGGAACCTTCTAAACTCACTGACACAGTCGGCGCTATTTTGAAACAATCTGAAGCATTTGCGGCCTTCCCATAACAAAATAATGTGCTAGGAAGCACATTTTCGTCATCCATTCCCTCCCACGCACAGCCACCCCCACCAAACTCGCATATTTTCGATGTGACACCAAGGGCTATCCACCACCATAATAACCGGTGGGTGGTTGTAGCTGGTTGTGGAGAAAACTTGGCGGGAAGGGAAACACGGGTTATTTATATAGATATAGATATATATATATATATAATATATATATCTATATATATATATATTATATATAATATAGATTATGTTGATTACTTACCTAACATATGGAATCTTGGATTTTACTTAACTGTTTCCGTGCAAATTATTCGCGTGAGGACATTTGATAAAAAATAATAAACATGATGAGTAGTTACGTGTATGGTAAACCCACTTAATACATGGTCATTATATGGAAGCATTTTTTTATGATATTGTCCCAAGTTAATGCTCCGTGAAGATACCGACTCCAGACGATATATTGCTGTCAGGTTACTCATCAGCTACTTTGTCATACCCCTCGTATAATCTCAATTAAATATCAGACATCAGTGGCGTAGTCAGGAGTTATACTCCGAGGGGGCTGAATATTTCCTGTGGTGAACAAAAGACAACAAATATGTTGGTCGTAAATATCACAAGTGTGTGAACATAAATCCTGCATTTTTATTGCTAGGGAAATAAATAAATTAATATAAATATTGTATACATGTGTCATCATGATATAAATCACAAATATAATTCTATTAAATACTTAATTGTGTTAATATCACTAGTGCTTTTGCTTCAATAACGCAATATATCTTTACTGTCCCACGAAGTTAAAAAGCAGTATCCCTATGTATGTAGAAATTTTTATTATTCAAATGAATATTAATTAATTTTTTCATTCAGTCAATAGATTTTGAAATAATACAGTTAAAATACGTAATTTTATTATTATTTGAGATATTATTATATAGATTAAACCTTAAAACTGCAAATAAGCTACATGTTAAGAATGTTCTTACGTTTTCGCGGTCACTCAAAATCTTCTGGTTTGTGTCTTCTGGGGTATAATGCCGTGTTATTACGTCCTTTTTGGTCGACGTTTCGGATCCCATTGCAGGGGTGATAATGGATATTTATTTCGTTACGGCTGTGAGAACTCCATCTAGCGTAGATTAGCGTCTTAGTAGTGTTACTGACGAACATTGTTATATTTAAAAACTGCACAAAAACTACTATTCAAAATTTAATTGCCAACTTATGGAAAGAATTTTAATTTTTTTTTGCCATCTAGTAGCGTCAGTGTTGGACATTGTTACAAAGAAAATTACGCATTTCTTAAAGTTTTACACACATCATTTTTATTTTATACCTCATCTTTATTTGCGCTATTTGGTAGCGTTAGCGACGGACATTGCCACCTAGATAATTATGTATTATGACGATGATGATCCTAAAATCACAAGATTATAAAATTGAGAAGTCTTTGATAATGCGCAAACTCCGAAATGACAGATCAATATTAAAATTTAAAAAAAAATTGAACAATATATTAGGTCCTTACATATGAAATTGGCGTTTAGTATGGGAGGAACATAAAGCCGATTTTTTTTTATTATAATATTTTTATTTAATCAAAGTATGTACCATTGCTATCTATGCACTTTTGCCATCTCATAGGTAGTTCATCGATCCCTTTACTAAAAAAACCATTCGGACGGGAATCAATAAAATCTTTGAAGGCGGTTTGGACCTCCCCATCGGAGTTGAATTTTTTCCTTTACAAGAAGTTATCCAAATTTCGAAAAAAATGGAAATCTGTTGGGGCAAGGTCCGGAGAGTACGGTGGATGTCTTAGACATTCCAATTGAAGCTCCTCTAATTTGGTAGCCGTCTGTTGTGCAGTGTGTGGTCTAGCGTTATCATGAAGCAGCAGTGGCCTAGAGCGATTAACCAGCCTCGGTTGTTTAGCAGCTATCTTTTCCATCATGTTTTGCAGTTGCTGACAATAGACATCTGCCGTAATCATATGGCCAGATTTAAGATTTAAAATCCCTTCATTATTGTGCTGGTTGAGTAATGCAACGCAGCAGTCAACGCGCGTTTGTTGATTTGCTTCACTCAATTCGTGAGATACCCACCTTTCAAGCTTTTTCACCTTACCAATTTGCTTCAAGTGGATTAAAACAGTTTTATCACTAACACCGCAGCCTGCAGCTAACTCGAATGTGGTTTGCGATGGATCTGCTTCCACAATAGCCTTCAATTCTTCATTATCAACTTTGGTCTCCGGCCGTCCACGGGCTTGTTCTGCAGGTCGAAATTTCCAGAACGAAAACGTTGGAACCAAAAACGCACTGTGTTTTCTTTAGCGGCACCGTCGCCATACACATCATTAATCCTTCGAGCCGTTTCTGCAGCACTGGTGCCACGGTGGAACTCGTACTCATAAATAACGCGATATTTCAAGTTTTTCATTTTGTAAACTGAGTGACGCAAAGAAAAAAACAATTGAGGAAAAAACAAATGAATTATAATTTTCAAAACACAAATACATGAGTAAATAGCTGTATAAATTTGGATTTGGAATTCCTAACCAAAGAGAAGATATTTGAGATCAAATTTGCCAGTACGGCAAAACATCAATTTCATATGTAAGGACCTAATAATATATAATAAAGACCTGACTTTTTTTTGGCATCATCAGCAATTGGTGGGAAGTAGCCGAGTGCAAAGTTGTGGAGATGTATTGTCGAGGAGTTCAAGACCCACACCGGTTTGTAGAACCAGGGACGATGATTCTTTTAGATATTAATTACATCACATCTTACAGATTATTGCAGAAAATTATAAAATAGTTTTGAAGTGAAATAAGGGACATTTTATTTCACAGGACGTAGAATAAACCTAAATACATACATCTAATTAAGGGCAAATAAGATTTGAATTCATGGACGCCAAAATATTCATGATATGTATATCTATAAATAGATATATATAATTTTTCGTATTCGATATAAGTTACTGTAATGATGGTCCAACGTTTTACAAAAAATAAGTCAGAAATATTGTGTGAAAAAAAATGCAAACTTTTATGTCGCATATCTCCTTAACTATTGATATTAGGTCATAATAGCTTGAACATTTTCGACTCATAATCAAGACAGGAATATAGCCCTGCGAGGTTATTAGTGTTTTACAAATAACCCTGTATATGTTCTGTTTGAGATATCCGCGAGCGCTATTGTATGGTAAAAAAGTAGTTTCTGGAATATCTCGCGTTTCCTGTAAATGGTCTCCCTGATGTCCTAGGTCTTCTCAGGGAGACCATTTACAGGAAACGAGAGATATTCCAGAAACTACTTTT